>JAKCPI010006225.1:0-29885 GCA_023213315.1 Euborellia annulipes
CCTCCGGTGGGCCTGTAAAGCCCCCATATTTTCCTCAATTTTTCTTGGGGTAAGGAGCTTTCCGGGGGGGGGCCGAGCCTTCTGGGGGGCAGCCCCCCGGCATCCCCCTAGTTACGCCCATGATAGGGTAAGAGAAAGTAAAAAATAACATTTCAATTTAGTCAAAATTAAGATGTAAATTGTTTCTCCGATTTCGGTACACACCCATTTGAAATAGTTCATCAAAAGTCCGCAAGATGGTGGATCGGACGGAAAATTTTTAATTTTTTTTTTTTTTTAATTGAAAAAAAAAAAATTATAAGAAAAATTTAAAATAACTAGCAATATTTAAAAAAATGGAATTTTTCAAATTTTTTTTACATTTCTTAATATCAAGAGGGGGTATGAAAAAAAAAAAAAAAAAGCATGGTCTTGCTATCATGATCATTATCCAGTCTCTCTTTTAACCTCCAATGTTATTAATTGTCCCGCTATTGTCAAACTTTTCACTTTACTATTAAATTATTTATATCATCCATTTAAATAATTAATTAAAATGAAAATTATATCTCATAAATACTGAATATACAAGTGGAGTGATTCGGATCATACAAATAAATGTGTCCTGATAGATAATCTAACCACTCATTTATTACTGACAATTGTGAGTATTATTAAGAGATATAAAGCATTAAAAATATAAAAACATTGGCAAATTTTTGGGATAGTGTTCAGTCACCTGAAACGAATGAACACTATTCCCAAGACAGCCAAAATATTAAATAACTATTAACATCTTGATAAAATTATGAATTAACAATAAAACGAGGGAACAGCCTTACAGAATATGAACAATTCCAATTAATATTACTAATGCAGTTGTATTTAACAATAAAAGAAGGTAACAATGAGCAACGAGGTGATGTGTTTCTAGAAAATAATATAACAATTATTTGAAATTTCTGTTCAAACAAGTTAGTATGCATCATTAGTAGGATATATATATATGAAGATAAACTTTCACATACAATCTTTCCTGATAAGTATCCAGAACATATATATATCAGTCCATAAGAATATGAATTCGAATGACAAAGCATTGAGTCCCTTTCTTTGATTTGTCAGTGAATTTTTATAGTTGTATATAATAAATGCTTATCAATGACAAATCTACATTTGACTCAATCCTTTGTCATGTGAGTTGATACTTAAACTTGACTGATGTTAGCGCTTTTTAAATAAAACTGAAACATCCCAAATTTGAAATTATTATATGCTCTAGAGACACATCACCTCGTTGCTCGTTGTTACCTTCTTTTATTGTTAAATACAATTGCTTAATATGACATTATGAATTGTCAAATTGGTTGGAATTGTTTATGGGCTCACTCACTCTTCTCTCCATTATCTGTTCCTTCCCATATAACCAATTTTATTTTTCTTATAAAAATACATGTGAAACTTATTATTTTCTATAATTTTAATTGTTTGCTTTTTATTTTCAGTTGATTTAATCACTCCAGCAAGAGCAAGCGCTAGGAAATTCAACCTTGTATTTATTTAACTACTCCAGTAAGAAGGACCTTCTTTGAAACATATCTTTCATCCGCAAGTATTTTTTTTCTCACCTCAATATAATATAACTATTATTTGAAATTTCAATATTTTGATATACTGTAAATAAGTTGGTGTATATATATGAAGAGAAATTTTCACATACACCTAGTCGCGGAGGATATGTTATATTATATATATAAGATAACATTTCTTGGGTTGATGGTTGAGATTTACTCGACCTTCCTCAGGCAATTGGGTTTTATTTTTCATACGGAAAGATGGAAGACAATACTTTCTAATGGAAAAATTTTGGATTTTAAGCAAATAGGAATTTGCGAACCATAGTGGACTTTCCATAAAGTAAAACTTGATTTATAAGTTGGTCAAAGGTGACCAGCTTGACAATTCAGACAGATTGACACTACAAATATAGCCTACTGTATATATAGATTTTGTTCTTTAGAATTTATTTTAAACTACAAATATAAAATGGCCCTCGGGCCTTAGTGGTTAGCGTATTAGCCATTTGTACCAAGGGTCGCGGGTTCGCATCCGGTCTCATGTGAAAATTTATTTCAATTAGATTGGCTACCAATCCTATTTAAATAAATAGAGGCGGAGTCTAAATGGCCTTCGTTGCCAAAAAAGACCTTAATGAAATTAAAAAAAAAAAAAAAGTATAAAATGATCTTATTAATAAGATGGTAGAAATGAGAGATGGAGTCAACGCCCACAGCTGACGTTTCGGTTCCGTGTTTGAACCATCCTCAGAGCTGTTTTATAAAATGATCCTTTTCAAATATAATAGAATCCGATTCAATACTTTCGCAGCCACATTTGCGCAGACCATCCGAGAAGTGGAGGACCCTCTGAGTGAATGAATCTACAATATTATATATCCGTGAAACATGAATAATTTTATTATAAAAAAAAATCGACAAATGGCAAATATACACAGAAACAGCAGAAACAATTGCCACCAATTCGTGTATTCGGAAGAAGATTAAGTCATAACATGAATTTTTTTTCCCAGTGTTCGATACCTTGCATAAATGCATATTTGATGTTTTTCAAATAAAATACAAAATGCAATATTGGCATAAGTTTATTCTTTATAAATTGTCATTGGTCAGTTTCTTCTTACTTTAAATGAAAACTAGATTCTCACATCACACTCTACCACAAAAAATTAAATGAATTTATTTTATTTTTGTTTGATACATGTCCTCACAAACGGCGATTACATATTCTTTTTAATATAAAGATCTCGTGCCATATACTTCATTATACTTTCATCCGTCTTTTTTAATTTATTAATACTTTAGTTTATTATTTAATTTAAATTTGTATTATACTGTAGACAAGGGCGTCCGCAGGATTTTTGCAGGGGGGCAAGGATTTTTTGCAGGGGGGGCAAGTCACTTCCAGATAAGTTAAAAAAACGTATTTTGATATTAATAATGTTATACATCTCTTAGTATTTAAAGCTTTCTCACCGCGGCAAGGTGGATGTATACTGTGAAAGGTTTTTTTGTATTTTTTTTTGTTTTATACATTTTTTTGTATCATTTTAATTTTCCAGGGGGGGGCAAGTGCCTGGTTGCCCCCCCTGCGGACGCCCATGACTGTAGATATATAGGAGAGGCGATTAGCCGAGTGGATAAAGCAGCTAAGCTTATATTCCTGAGTTAAAGACAACTCGATTTCAAATTCACCTCATGGCATTAAATTATCCAACTCTATTTGAGATGCCTCCTCCTGAGGAAGGAAACGGGAACCCACCTGAGAGTTACTCTTCAGAGTAACCACAACGTGTCAAGGCTGACACTAATTAATACTGGGTTATTTCAAGACAAAATAACTAAATATTTTTAAAATATATGTAGATTTTTTTTTTGCTTTATAGATATTTGAATATTATTATTTTTTTTTAGATAAAAATGAAAACAACCAAAAGAAAATTACCTATCAAAAAGTTACCTGAAGTTGAAGTGAAAAGGAATAAAAAGGAATTGGAAAATATTTCAAAATTAATCGCACCGAAAACAATTAGTGATTTAGCAGTGGCAAAAAACAAAATAGAAGAAATAAAATCCTGGTTAATGAAATTTGAGGGCATCCTAGTCGTCTCTGGGCCTGCAGGTTGTGGAAAACATGCCACTCTTAACGTCCTTTGTCAACAACTCAGCATCAAAATCATCAAATGGCCTGGAACTGCTTCTTATTCAAGATATCTTAATGATCAAATGACACCAAACGAAGAATTTAGAAGTTTTTTATATAAAGCTTATAGATATCCATCTTTACTTAATGAAAAACAATTAACATTAATTGATGATGATATTCCTTGTACATCAGATGAATTTATTAATATTTTAGAAAATCTTCGCTCGCCTAAAAAATATCCAATTGTATTTGTTTATACACAAAATGAAACAGCACTTAATACTGAAATGTATCCAAAGGATCTCTGTCTCAGATTAAATATCAAACATATTCATTTGAATCCTGTAACTCAAAATAATATGAAACAAGCATTAAAAAGAATTATTAATATTTTTAATTTATCTTTACAATCTAACTTGACATTATCAAATAATGAATTACAAAATTTATATTCGTTATCCCAAGGGGATCTTCGATATGCCACTCTTAATTTACACTATGTTGCCATTACCAGTAAAGAAAAAAATACCTCTGTTAAAAAGGATAAAGAAAAAAATATAAAAGAAACATATTATAAGGATAATCAACTTGGTTTGTTCCATGGAATTGGTAAAGTTCTTTATCCTAAAAGAAATAATGAGAATAATGAAAAAAAATTAGGCAACTCTGAAGGAGTTCTTTTATTTAATCCTCAAAATCTTGTCGATGAATTTTCTTCAATGTCTCAAACATTTGTTTCATTTATACAAGAAAATTATATTAAAGTATTTTCTGATATAAATAATCTTGCTAAAACTGCTGAATATCTTGCTTGTTACGATACGTTTATCCATCAATGGAAAGATGATATTTTAACAGAAGAGGCTATGAATATCGCAATAAGAGGAACTCTATTTCATAATATAAAAGGCAAAAAAATTTTTCTTCCGCTAACCAAATCTAAATATTCATATTTGAATACACAAGAAAATATTAAAAAATTAAGAACTGAATTTACAGATCATTGTTACTCTAAAGATACTTTTCATAGTGAAATACTTCCTTATTTAGGTAAATTATTACCACATGGTATTCAGAATTATCCTCAGGCAGAATATGTTCATAGAATGGGTTTAATAGATAAAATTGATAAATTACATATGAAATCTAAACCAAAAGAAGATTCTAAGCCTGATCTTGGATTAAATGAAAGTTGTTATCATATTTCTGATTGTAGTGATGAAGATAATTAACAGAAATACATGTCTGAAGGAATTCTTTAAATAATGTGAGAAAGTCTTGGTTATCTTGATTTAATCTACATAAATGTATTCTAATATTGAAATATTATTTTGAATTTTTTTTTTTTTTTTGAAAAAATTATATTTTTTTCTACACGACCTAATTTTTTCCGATTATAATTTATTTCCAAGCAAGGGCGGTCCCAGAGGGGGGTCAAGGGGGTCGTGACCCCCCCCAAAATCTTTTTTTTAACACACACTTTTTTCCCATTCACACAATCTTTTCGGCAACTTAGGCCATTTAAGACTTAAACGATACTCATATTTGATTAATATATATGTATTGGGGTCCAGGCCCATTTATTTATACTATAAAAAAAAAAAAAAAACTGTGTCCCCCCCAAAATGTAAGGCTAGGACCGCCCTTGTTTCCAAGCATCTGATGATACTAAAAACATCTTGCAATCAGATGACTATTTAAAGATTATCTCTTATTATAATTTATTGCAATAGATCTATCTAAATATTTTTCAAAAAATTAAAGATTAAACTTAAAAAGAATATGTAATAAAAGTTTGTTAATGTTTTTACATGATAGTATTATGTATTTTTCCCCCTAATTTCTTATCTCTCTCCTTTCACTTTGATTTTATTTTATTTTTTGGTGTTAATTTAAAAATCTAATTACTTAAAGTTTTCATTTTACTATTAAATATTTATAATCCATCAAATATCTGATTAAATAAAATTATTCAATTTGAGAAATTCAATGGCCAAGCGAGGGGGGTGCAAGGGGGAGGTCATCATGCTCCGGGCGCTACTCACAAAGGGGCAGTGGTGTAAGTCCATTAAAAAAAAAAAAATGAGATATCACATAATTTTTACTTAAATTAATGTGAATTTTCTATGTTTAACTAGCATTTTCTCGAAACAATAGAAAATGGACTTACACCACTTTCAAAATAAACGGTCCATATAATAATTTTGTATATTTTACATATAATATTATATGGTTTTCGAATGGGGGGGGGGGGATGAGGGGGCGCTAAAAAGGTATTGTGCTCCGGGCGCCTCTGCATCGCGCTGGTAATAATTAAATTCATTATTTTTATTTATATTTGTGCTTAATGAGATCTTTAATACTTTGAATATTCATTTTAAATCACGTCTTTCAATATCTATTTTCCAATTCTTTTTTATTATAAATTAATTAACTTATTAACAGTGGCGTAACGTACGCCCCCGCAGACCCCGTGATGCGGGGGGCTCCGGCCCCGGGCCGGGCTAAAAAACTGTATCTCCTCAGGACTCCGATAAAAACGGAAAAATTTAGATAAAAAAAAAACAATGAAAATTTCTCTTTGAGAGGGCCCGGGCCCTCAGGGATATACGGTATTTTAAAAATATTTTTTGTATGGTCTAATAATGGGGCCCGAAATAAAGGTTTGCGGGGGGGCCCAGCTAAAAAAACGTTACGCTACTGCTTATTAAAAATAATACCAATTTTGAAAATTTATTTAAATTAATAAAATCACTTAGATATTTTCTTATTGTCTTATATTTTAATTTTCAAATTTTTTTTCATAGGAATAATTCAGCTGCCATGTCTACGGCGCCATTGAAATCAGAGCGAATGCCGCGTCTCTTTATCTTATCCATGACTTTGCCCAATGACCACGTCTCTGTCTGCCTCATGTCATCTGATCAATTTATTTATCTTTCTTCTCAGCTTCTCATTTCATTATTTAAGGTCAGTAATGCATTTAATTATTTATTTAATTGGTTCAGGATTATTATTTTCAATAAATTAATTAAATTTAATAATACAAATATTATAAACTCGTGATTCAACAGGATAACCTTTGCTTGTCACAAATTTTATTCTCAATTTTTAATATTTCATCACTTTTAATCGTTTGGTATTCATTTTAATTTTAATTCCAGTATGCAAATTATAAAAATTAAATAGATTCTTCGCTTTATTAGTTAATTTATTATTTGCTTCAACTTTGACAAATATTTCCATTTTCATTTATTTCAAATTAGTTTGATTAGTTTAAATATTTTCTTATTTTAAAATAAATACCAATTTGTATTTGTAAAATTATTATTTAATGAATTTTTTAATTACTTACTTTTTTTAATTTCAATTCGTTTAAAGGCTGAACTCTAAAGGAAGGGTCAGATAATGTAGAGGGAATAGAAAGAAAACATTATTTGCCCCTTTCTTTAGAGAATAGCAAATCATTTAACCAGATTTCTTTTTTTTAATGAAATATTTAATGTCATTCAAGCAGAATATGTCAAATTGGATTTGGATTTTTACCTACCTTCTTTAAATTTTAAATGAATTTTATTCACTAATTATTTCAAATCATTTTATATTTATTTTAAAGTTCTAAAACGTTATTAATTAATTTATTTATTTTACTTTTAGGTGTGATTTCGACCAAAGAACATCTCATCAACTAATATGCTTGGAGCTCTGAGAAAACACAACACCCATCGATCATATATATATAGAGTATGGTGGGGCAAAAGTCGCAGTTTTTCTTTGGGAATTTTTTTGCCTTCCTATGAAAGATACGATAAAAATAGGAACATCCCCTGAAAGCCTGGTTAATTGGCTACCTTCCATAATTTTTTGGTTTCCAATTCGGTAGCATAAGAGTAGGAGAGGTAATTAAACAAAAATTTTCATTTGCGGACTTTTGCCCACCGAGGGGGTAAAAGTCGCACTAGCGGGGCAAAAGTTCTTAGGTGCAAACAATTGCCCCTGCAGCGAACAACCTCTCGAACCAGGGTATAAAAAGACTTAATAAGAAATACATTAGGTATAGGTATGTTTTATGTATTTATTTTATTTATTAGAAATACACAACAGGCCTTATAACAATTAGTCCCCAGTAAGATTGAAGTTCATAATCTGCATAAGCATTTCGGGTCGTGGTCGTTTCCCTAGGCTCATTAATCCGAGAAACTACTAGGTAGGGATATTAGAGACCCAGAAAATACTAGGTGGGGTATTAGAAACTCGAATACCATTGGGTGACATTGGCTCCATTGGAGATCCATTGGGCCTTTGCCCCGTCGAGGCCGCGGACTTTTGCCCCATTTAGCTATTTTCATCGAAGTGTTACAAAAAATTTTTATTGTTAACTGTAGAGAAAAAAGGTTTTAAAATATTTATTTAGGGTTATCAGCTTGCAGTCAAAGACATTAGACAGTTAGAAAAGTGCATGCTGGTACATGTTGCAACCATGAGAATTTCCATAAATATTAGATGGAAGGTGACAAAAACATAAATTTGCTCATTGTTAACAATCGGCTTCAAACACGTTATTGAATTTCGAATCATCATCTGTTCTTGTTGTTAGCAACCTAACAAAGTTGTTTAGAACAACGCCAAGTCTAGCGGGGATTTTAAAATGAGGATTCGGACTTTTGCCCCGTGCGGACTTTGCCCCACCTTACTCTATATGAACTAAAAAGAAATGGAATTACCTACTCTATTAATTTAAAAAAGGCGAGGAACGACATTTGCTGTTTTAAATCAGATTGTTTCAAAGAAAATGCAAAATAATTAAATACCATTAAACATAAGGTAAGAAATATTGAAATTATTCAATTGGTTTAATATTTTCAAAAGGAAAAAATAAACAAAGATTTTATTTTAAAAAATATATATATATATATTTATATAAATATAATCTTGGTTGACAAGGCAGTCCAAATGACAGAAAGGTAAAGAATTAAGGGCCGAATTAAGTAAAAGAATTTGATTTTCGGTTGTTTATCTGTAAAAATCACAACATTTCAGCTACGAATTTTGTGGCCTAATTCAGTTAGAATTCAACTTCAGTTAAACCGAAAATCAAATTCTTTTACTAATGATAACAACTGTGTAAGCCTAAACTCCAAAAAAAGGGCCAAATTAAGTCTTTTTTTACTTCACCTTTCATTTATATAAATATAAATCTTTATTAAATGTTGTATTTATTTTTAATTTTAGTTGTGCTAGGAGTTCGGAGAGATGTAATCAATAATAACATCCACCTCATCATAATATATATATAATCATTTGATTACATTCATTTTTACTTATGATTTAAAATGTTCGGAAATAGAAATAGAATTTTACTCTTTCCCAAAAAAAAGAAGAGAAGAAACTTAAACTTTCAAAAAAATGCACATTGAATAAGGTGGGTTTTAATAAAAATTTATTTTTTTTATTTTTCATGTATGATAATGATATTTTTTTCTTTATTTTCAGAAATTCCTTCAAGATGGATCTTATCGTTAACCAGAGGGATTCGAGTCATCTCCTGTTATCATTCAGTGAGTTTATTTGTTTGATAACTTTATTATTTCAATAATTATTAGAAATATGGACTAGGCGATTAGGATGTCTATATATCAAGATATCCAAAAGAATGACTTGCATTTTTATTTTATTTATTTCAAAGGTTTTGCAAACATAAAAAAAACTAATCTCTATATAGAATAAATATTTGAAAAAAATAACATTTAATTAGTTGAAGAAATTTGTCTTTTGCCTATATTTATATTCATTCATTTGAATTTTTTTTCTCTGATTTGTTCATAAAGCTAGATTATCTTGTTACTTGTGTTTATCATATATATCATAATTTTTCTAACCATCTTATAATTATTTAAGTGTAAAAATCTTAAATGCTGTATTTATTATTTTTATTTTAGGTGCGATTTGGACAAAAGAACTTGTCGTCAGCTGATTTGCTTGGAGCTTTGAAAGATAACTTCATTCATCAATCAATATATATATATATATTTTCCATTTAATTGTTCCTTTTATTCTTTATGACGTGGGGACTTATGAAACAAAATCTGTGAAATACAGAAAAGGGATTATACTCATTCACAAAAACTGTCAGAAAAACAAAGAATATGATGACTTATTAAATATCATTAACTAAGGTAAGCTTTAATAAATTTATATTTTTCTACTTTTTATAAATTTTAATTAATTCTAAGGACCGTTCGTCAAAAATCAAATAACTTTGCCTATTATCCGTTTTATTTGTAAATATTTTGATCACAGTGAAATGTAAGATGCAGATATGCATTTTATAAAATTTGCATTCATGGAATGCTTAACTGCTTTGTCATATTGGTTGAGAGTTTGTGACGGTTTGCAAAACATCTGTTGCATATACTGAGGATGATTCCATCTTTCTGGATCGAAATATTTACAAATAAAAAGGATAAAAAACAAAGTTATTTGGCCGAAGATCCGTAGAATAAATTAATCTTCATTTACGGCCATCAACAATCAATTCAATCCTATATCAATTCAGAATATTTGTCTGATAATTATATATATTTCTTTTTTATTTTAGAATTTCGTAAAAGATACATCTTGTTGTTATTCTAACATCTTGCCTTTCCATGTGGTGAGTTTATTTCTGTTTTTCTAGAAATAGATGGCTGTTTTCGGATTTTATAGCAACCGGTATATCCCTCCCAATAAAGAATAAAATTATAAATTATAATATGCCTATAATTTTAGAAGAAACCTAAATATCTAGTATAATTTTAGGGCTCCTGGGAGGGAGTGATATGCCCCAATTGAACTGCGCCTGTGTCTATTTGTTGTTCCTCTTTGATGTATATATATACTATTCCTCAATATTATATTAATATCTAGACAGTTAACCTTTTGAATTTTCAATTTTTTTGATTTTTTTTTTTGATCTAATTTTGTGTAAAAATTTTTTTCAAAATACAAAGTGAATTTTTTTACCACTTTATAAAATAAAAATGAAAATTCAAAAGCTTCACTGTTTAGATACCGTACATAATTAAGGTCTTGAAATCATTTAATCAATCACAATCACAAAATTAGTTCCCTCACATGAAACAAATGTTTTTTATTAAAATTTTTTTTTATTTTTCAGCTTTCATCTATTTAACCATCGATGTGAGTTAATTTCTACATTGCGGGGACGAAAATATATTTTCATCTACATTTTTGGATGATATTGAACAACAGCTGTCGACAAAAAACGAGTGGAGATTACATCTAAGTAAATAAATTAAAATTAATTAATTAATAGTTAAAATTTTTCCAAAGTGATTTAAATTAGATTATTAAAAACAGCTTTTTCTTAAGCCTCGAATACTAAACAAGAAAGCAACCAAAATTAAAAAGCAACTTGTTTGATTACCACATATTTATACTATTATTTGCTTAGAAATTTAGTTGTTTCTTACTTGCAATTTTATTTATAAATAAAAGGCAGAGAGTAAAATTTAGAAATCAGATGATTTAGGCTTATTTTATTTATTTATTTAAACATGTACATGACATGTTAATGACTTATACTAATATATAAGTTAGTCAGGGGATAATAAAAATCTATTCGTGAATTTTTATTGTATTAAATATATATATATATATATATATAATTATTCTTTATCAGATAATTGCATTTTCCAAGCCGTTTTTTTTTTACATCACTTTAGAAAAAATTAATATTTAATATCAATAGTTTTTACTTTCTCTTTATATTATTAAATAACACCTTTAATTATTTGTTTGCAGATGCGGGTTTTGTCAAAGAAAAAGGAACCTGAGAGCAGATATTATAAATAATTGAAAAAGCCCGAGAATTCAACTCGCCAGGCTATATGTGCTTTGTTGACTACAAGAAGGTCTTCGATACATTCAAATGGACCAATGGTACCCTAGCAGAAAAATGCATTGATTAGGATTGATTTTTATTAACCGTCCTTTTCGTGACTTTGTTAATATGATGGCGGTCGGTTGAAAGACTTTTTTCCTCGTAAACCAAGTTTAGGTCTTATATATATATATATATATTTTTGCTATTACATTCAAAATTAAACATCCATCGGTAATTGGGTGCTTTTTCTACTTTTTCATTCGCATTCTCATTCGTTTTCTATAATTAATAATAATTTTTTAAATATTTAATCCTTCTTTGAATCTCTTCAAATCAATTTTAACTTATTTTCAAATGATTAGAATTTAACAAATTTATTTCCTATTAATTATTTTTTCAACGCGTAAAAAATTTTTCCCATTATAATCAATTTATTCAATTTCTTTATCTATTATTTCTATATAAATTCATACATCTATCTATCTTTTAATAAATGATTTTCTTTTTTATTTTTCAGGAGTTCATTAGAATTTCAACTTGTCATTCGACCAGCCCATCCGCCTCGATCCTCCATATCACCTTGCATTTTTTGGTGAGTTTATTCAAATTTCAAATATAAGCTTTTTTATCTTCCCAAGACTGGTCATAATAGAAGTAAAATATTATGCATAATGGAACTAAGTAAATAAATTCTAACTTTACCTTATTAATAGGGCTCGGATTTCGCCCTATTTGCCTTTTTTAGTTTATGGCTTAAAATTTAGGCCAATATGATATGTATACGTTTCATGAAATTCTGAATAAAATAAGAGGCATTTGTTAGTGCCTATAATGCCTATTTTGGCCGATTCTGGGTTTTAGTGCCTATTTCATCTATAAATGCCTTTTTTAGTGCCTATTTTAAGTTCAAATAGCCAATTTCAATTTTTACGAGCTATACATAGCCTAAATTTAAAATTTTTTTGAATTATCAAGAAAATATTTCAAGGGGGAGTAAAGGGGGTAATTACCCCCTCTCCCAAGATTTAAAAAAAAAAAATTTATTTTTAATGTAAATTTTTAAAAATTAAGAAAAAATTGTGTGCTGTGCGACCACTCACACCAGATTACCAAAAATAAGACATCAATTTTTTAACTTTTTTTTATATTATTTCTTAAATAATGCCTTTTAAGTGCCTTTTAAGAGCCTATTTTTACAATAAATGCCTTTTTAAGTGCCTATTTTAATAATTTTTAGTGCTTAGTTGCCTGCCTATTTTAAAGATTTTTAGTGCCTATAAATCCAGCCCTACTTATTAAATTAAGCATAACAGCTTAAAAAACTAAATTTCTTATTATGTAAAATTTTATGAAATTAGATGATTTAAGGTACATTATTTTTAATACTAATTATCAATTTAATAATAAATGTTTTTTTATACTTTCAGGGATTCATTCGATTCCCATTTGGCAGCCAGCATCTATGCAACTTTCCACTGAGTCTTGATGTCAAGCAACTGGTGAGTTCAAATTTTATATTTCATTTCATTCGAGATAAATATTTTTTTTTATCAGAGTTCAGAACAAATTTCCAGCTATCCTATTATATATTTATAACACATTAATTTAAATCTTTTTTCCAAATTAAACATCGCATTAACTAAAATAACAGCCAGGCTAAATAGCACTGACAACGATGAATACTTTTTCCCTTGAAAGACCTCCAAGAATGCGCGCCTTTGGGAACAAAAAATTTCGAAAAAATAATTATTCAAATTAAAACTACGTATTTATTTACTATCAAAATTAAATATAGTTTAAATCAAAAAATAAGATTTGATGACGGAAACTGCCAAAGTGTATATATATATATATATATATATATATGATTTTGAAGGTTTACTTTTGATAAAGTTGTTCTGTTATTCGGAACACAAAATAAATATTAACATTTATTTTCAGAAAATTTATTAATGATGATGGTCAGCAAGTTGACCGAAACTGGAACATATGTCAGTCGCCTGCCTTAATAAATTTTCTGAAAATAAATGTTAATATTTATTTTGTGTTCCGAATAACAGAACAATTTTATCAAAAGTAAACCTTCAAAATCATATATATAAAAAATAAGATGACGTATATATACAGTATACTGTAAATATATTGAATATTTCAATAGGAATGACAAATAATTGAAATCTTTGTTTCAGGATCTCTTGATAAGAAATTCAGCATCACGAGGGTTGGATAAATCATACGGAAATGCAGCTACATAAAAGAGGTGAAATCAACGTTTTTAATTTTCACTTTAATCCAAACAAAATAGAATTTCTTAAAGCCTTTGATTGAGTCAACCCCCAGTGAACTTCAATAATATGTTATAAAACAAAAATTTTTATTATTCTCAATATTATATAAGAGTAAAGAATGCAACCCTTATTATTAGGGAAATTTTTAATTATAAACCACATTTTTGTATTAATTATTTATTAAAAATATATAAATACTGTACAACGTTTCGGCTGCTTATTCTGCAGCCGTTAGTACTGCGCACTTGCTCCGACTCAACCGAAACGTTGTACAGTATTTATATATTTTTAATAAATAATTACACAAAAACCCTGATCTATAATTAAAATAATAATCATAATTCAAACCACAAAAGCTTTAATAAACACAATGCAATCCTTAGGTTAACTTTATCTCCTAATTAAATTTTTTTTTAATTATAATTACATTTTTAAAAAACTATCATTAGATTTTGCAAATAATTTTTTTTTAAGGTCGGAAAATAATTTATTTGTATTATGTTAAAATTTCGTTCGTTGACTGGAAAATAAATATAATTACAGGATATAATTTAAAATTAAAATTAGGACACAAACCTTGGATAGCCAATTCATTAATATATTTAATCAATAGTAATAAATTTAATTTATTTAAAAAAACAGCATTTTTAAATATATTTCTTTTTTATATTTTTTCAGGCTCAAAAGGGACAACTCAGCGGGCGGTAATGAAGAAGACGAAGAGTGAAAATCCCGATGATTAGTGGATTATTTGCTGGAAGAATCATATGGAGTTCATTATTAAAAGAAACAGGCCGATAAAACAAGAATATCTCAACTTAGACATCGTCTTTATCTGAAAACGTTCGACTTTGTAAGTGTTTAATTTTTAATCTAAAAACTCTCCACTGCACTCTCTAATAATGATAAGAAATATTCATTTAATTCAAGAGGGTAACTTACTTCTTTTAAGAGTAGAAATTTTATTTTTTTTTTTTTTTGGAACTTGTTCACCCTGTCATCGACAAATGAATGTCTCCTAATTAAAATTGTATTAATTCCCTTTTATATTTAAACATGAGAAAGGAAAGGATTACGGGAAAATAAAACAATTATTTAATAAAATTATCTTTATTGAATACTTAAAATATGTTGATAGAAGACGATAAAAAAAAAAATATTACTTTGTTTCAGAAGAGAGACCTTAGAAAAGCAAATCCATCTGCATCAACCAAGGGCCAGTCGATTCAACTCATCTCTCTGCAAAGTGCCTCTTCTCCAGTGCGATTCTATTAGTGAGAATAAAACGTCACACACACCTACTCTCTCCACATTTAAAGGTATTTATAATTTATTATTCTTTTTATTCTTTCCTTTGTTCCTTTGGTATTTATAATTTGCATATTTCACTTGCATAAAGAGTTAACATTTTCTTTATTAAAACATATTTATAAAATTATCCTTTGTCTAAAAACTAGAAACCATATGGCGTAAAAGGGTGTACAGTGAGGGACAAAATTAAGTCCCACCCAGGCGTTTTCTACTTGTGATTATTTCATTGTTTTACAAAAAAATATATATTGTTTAATGGAAACTTTCATGGTTCATATCTAGAAAATTTTCAAAAAAGATTTCTATTTTCTTTTATAAAAACAATGAAACAATCATAGAAAACCCATGGGTGGGACTTAATAATGTCCCTCACTGTACATCTTTAATATCATTAATATTTTTCCTTAAATATAAGTGTAAAAAAATCGTTTATCAATATTATTTTTTATATATTTGTAAACTCTTTTTTTTTCTACACACAAACACATGAATCATATTTAATAAGAAAAAATAATAATTTTTATTTTTTACATGGAACCAGCTTGCCGTAAATAATCCAACCGAAGTCTCCTCTTTGAGTAGGAAAGTGGAAGAAAGTCTCACCCCATAGACACAAAGGGCCTTAAAAATGAGGATGTCTCCGAATTGGCTAACTCGGAACCTGCAGAGAGGTGTGGGGCGGGTGGCTGTGAAGGGGAGTACCTCATAAAATCCATCGCGTTTCCATCTGGTGAGTTAAATAATTATAATAATTAGTAGCTCTCATGTCTATATAACAAGAAAAATGATCCAAGAATCAAAAAAATGACAAATTTTGGGTACCAATTTTATTTTTAATTAAAATTAAAGCGAAATTTCTTATTGTATCAAAAAATTTCATTTTTCAATTCATAACTCATACAGTATTCATTAATTAAAATTATTTTTCTATCAACAAAAGAATTTTTTTTATACAGTAGTTTAAATCAAGAAAATAGATAAGAAATGATACAGCAAATATATTTAATATTTTAATAGAAATGACAAATAATCAAAATTTTTGTTCCAGGATCTCCTGATAAGGAATTAGGCATCACGGGGGATGGATAAATCATATGGAAATGCAGCTACATAAAAGAGGTAAATCACCTTTTTTAATTTTCCCTTTAATCCAAACTAAATAGAATTGTTTAACGTCTTTGACTCGGGTCAATCCAGTAAACATAAATAATATCTTAAAAAATAAAAATTTTTCTCATTACTATTAAAATAAATATGAATAATTAAATTTTTTCAATTTTTATAATTAGATATTTTTTAAAAACTATCATTAGAGTTTGCAAATAATTTTTTTTAAGGAAAAAACTCGGAAAAAACTTATTTAGTTGCGAATTCTTATGTAAGAATGCCTTTTATTTCGTTCGTTGACAGGAAAATATAATTACAGCATATAATTTATAATTAAAATTAGGACACAAACCTTAGATAGCCCATTCATTTACTAATAATTCTAAAAAATTTGCATTTTTAAATATACTCATTTTTATTATATTTTTTCAGACTCAAAAGGGACAACTCAGTGGCTGGTAATGAAGACGATGAGTGAAAATCTCCCGATAATCAAGAGATTATTTGCTGGTCGAATCATATGGAGTGCATTATCAAAAGAACCAGGCGGATAAAACAAGAATATCTCAACTTAGACATCGTCTTTATCTGAAAATGTTCGACTTTGTAAGTGTTTAATTTTTAATCTAAAAACACTCCACTGCAATCTTTAATAATAATAAGAAATGTTGGAGAATATGGCTGTTTAACTTGATAAGGATATCGAATAGCAGCCAGGAAAAATCAAATCAGCCAAAAACTAGATCAAAATTGAAATCGTGTATGAAACAATAAAATTTCATACACAATTTCAATTTTCGTTAGAAATAGCTCCATCTGTATTTGCTTGTCGATTGATTGTCCTGAGGAAGGGCGCGACTGGCGTCCGAAACGTCGATGATCAAATAAATCTGATAAAAATTGTTATAGTTTTTGGCTGATTTGATTTTTCTTGGCCGCTATTCACTATCCTTATAAGAAATGTTCATTTAATTCAGGGTGGCTCTATGAACTCAGGAATTTATTTTACTTATTTTAAGAGTAGACATTTTCTTAGATTTTTTTGGAACTTGTTCACCCTTCCCCGGATACACCCTTATGTCACTTATTTTTACCTTTCTTTTAACCTGGGGCTTTTTCAAGAAAATTATTTATAAATATATCATTTGTCACTTCGAAATTGTTAAATTAAATCATAGACTCCCTATTTAAATAATTATATTTGGAGACATTTTTGAAAATTTTTTTAGATAAAAAATAATTAACTTTCTTGAGAAGGTCTCATTCCATTAAATTAAAAAAAAAGTATATAATATTTATATTATAATGGATTATTAATTACAAGTTGAGCTAATTGTATTTATTAATTAGGGGAGAGTTTATGATTTGGGTAATCAGGAATTTATTTTTTTATTATAAATGACATTTAAAAATAAAAATCACTTTTATTAATTTAATTAGGCTACATAATATCATCATCATACTTATATATAAAAGGCTAAGAGGGTGTCCGATGTGTGAAACAACCAATCAGGCCTCAGGGATAGCGCCATGGTAACAAAATATAAATATTTACCCATGTTTACGATTTTTTTTATTTATTTACATTTTGAATTCTAAAATATCGGCGTAAATTTTTTGTCTGTGTACCGGGAGAGTCCCGGAAAGGATATGATTCACAAAAAATCTTAAGTTCATGAATAATTAACCGCTAAAATAATCTCTACATATAAAAATGAAAAGGGAAAATGTATGTACCGGTATGTATATAAGTAGGCGAGCAAGGGGGTCCAGGGGGCGCAGCCCCCTGCTAGACGGAAAGCCCCGCCGAAGGCGGGGCTTTGCGTCTAGTAATCTTAATATTTTTCATGTCTCCGGATAGCTGAAAACGCAGATTTAAGTGTCCAATTTTCAAAAATCCATACTCCCAGACCTCCCCTCTGGAACTCGTCTGCTTGTCATAAATGATGATAAAAAATGATAATAAATAAAAAATATTAACATAAGATACAGTATAAAATAAATGGATATTTAATTAGAATATAATTAATTATATTTTCTTTTGTTACAGCATCTCTTCATAAGTCTCATGGCAACGAGCCGAAGTCTGTCTGCTAAAACAAATCAACATGCAAATGAGGGAGCATCAAAAAGAAGCGAAATCTCAACACGTATACTCTTTGTTTTATAATCATCGACTTTGTCGCTCGAGCATCCATCTAAGCGCTATCCGAGGGTCTTTCTCTCTGCAGTAGGTAAGTCATGACAATCAAATTTTTTCAATTTAGCTCATCATTTCCTAGGAAAGGTCTTTCTCTTTTAAAATCTCTGATAGTCCTAGAAAATTCCTCCCTCATTTTATATTTGATTATCATTTCTAGAAGTCTCCCCCCCCCCCCCCCCCTTTGATTGTCCTACTAACAGATTCCTTTTTGAGGATTCGAATTTTTTTCATTATTTTTGCCAAAGTGTTTTTTAATAACAAATCAACTTGCTTGATTAGGAATATAAAATTCAAAAATTTCTTCTTACAAATTTTAATTCTGTATCGGAATATTCTAACATAGAATAATACTTCAAATAATAATTAAAAAAATCAGCTTTCTAAATTAGGTCTATAGAAATGAATGGGATGGCAATAATTAAATTCTTTCTATTCGTAAATATTTAATTACCCACTAGCGCTGAGAACAATCGTTCATATTTATTTATTATAATTCGTGAGTACATGTTATAATTTTTACTTTCTCTTACCCTATATATGGAATATATATAGAGAGAAAGTATTGCGATCATATTCAATTTAAATATTTTTCAAAACTAAATCAAATAATTTTTTTTTAACTACCAACTTGATTTGTTTCTAATGGGTAAGATATAATAATTCCTATTTGTCTAATCAAAAAAAAAATATTTTTTTATCTTTGGTTGGTTATTAAATGTAGAAATAAGGGTGGTTCTGGAGGAGGTGGGTTAAATTAGCTATTGAATCAAATCAATTCAGAAAATAACGCATAAAAAATTTTTATTTATTGATAATAGGGGTGGGTAAATAAAGAGTCTTTTAAAAATTATTTCACTTCGAATTTATCCGTAATAAATAAATAAATACAAAAAATAACACTTGAAAGTATTTTATTTTATTAGGGGTGAGTTTAAAGGGTGGATAAATAAAGGGAGTCTTTTAATAGTTATTTAATTTCGAATTTATTCCCAACAGAATAAAAACCCGTTAGTTTGCAAGTGAATGGAATTTTTATAAATAGAGAATTTATTTGATGATTTTTTTTTTCTTGGGCGCTTCTCTGAGCAATGCTATTTCTCTATCGATCGATGTCTGCTTGTTTGATGGTTGCCTGCATGTCAGGCGGTTTGTTTTTTTAGTTTATTTGAGTCGAGACATGAGTCAGTCGTTTGGGTTTCTTTCTCAATCTCTCTCTCGTGTGTTTAGTTTTTTTTATATTGTGTGTGCAAATAAAACGTTCATCCCCCAAACTCGTTATTCCCCGACTGGTCATCATATTATTACGGTAATGATTATTTTCATATCTCATTTGCATAATGAATTAAATTTCTATTTTCAATTTTTTTTTCTCTCTTAAAATATACTTATAAAATTATCCAATTTTTAAATACAACGCTATGATGAAGTCGTGTACCCCAGGTGGAGGGGTGAGAAAGGGTGTAAATCACCCCTTCTAATAAATAAAACAGTATTTTTCTTCAAAACTAAATTTTAATTGAAAATTATTATTATATTTTTTTTTTCTTTTAAGCAAATGTATTACTTTCTATCCCTTGTCACCCACCCTCCACCCTTCTAACTGAGAATTTAGTTCTCCTATAATATTTAATAAGAAATTATTATTAAATAAATGAAAATAGAAATTGTTAAATTTCATCAATTCGGACGATGTTTTTTAAAATTTTTTTTACGCTATGATCAATCGAAATGACGAGGATGCGTTCCCTTTAGAATTTTTTCTATTTTCTGTGTTTATTCATTTTCAGTGCTATGGGTTTGTTTGTTTATCGTCTCCTCTTGAAATATTATAATTAAAATTAGAATTTTTACTTCAATTCATTCAGATAATATATTAAATATTTTTTTTAATTAGCTACATACTTGATTTGTTTTTAATTTGAAAGTACTTTTTGTCTAAGCTAATAAAAAAGATTTTTTCTCTTCGATCGGTGTTCTGTAGTAAAGGGGTTTTTTTTTTTTTTTTTGGAGGTGATGGATTAAAATAGCCACTGATTCAAATAAATTATATAAAATTCTTTATCATTTAATTAAAAGAACAGACAATTTCAAAATATCTTAATTTTTCTAATAAACTTCTCAATTGTTCATCCCTTTATCAATTAATAATTAAATATGTCAAGAGGGATGGAGGGGGCAAATTACTTGAATATATACTCATCTATTTTTTTCTATAAAATTTTCCATAAAAATCACTCAATTTCTTTTTTTTTTAATAGAAAGAAATTAGAAACAAATCAAGTACTTAATTAAAAAATTTTTTTTTCAAATTTTCCATTATCTGAATGAATTGAGATAAAAATTCTAATTTCCCCATTTGAAGCTAAGCTAAATACCCGATAAGCATATTAATATACTTTTATATTTAAAGATGAGAAAGGAAAGGACTACGGGAAAATAAAACAATTATTTAATAAAATAATCTTTATTGAATACGGTATTTAAAATTTGATGATAGAAGAGGATAAAAAAAAAAATATTTCTTTGTTTCAGAAGAGAGCAAATGCATTTGGGTCAAAGGGGCCACGGGGCCAATCGGTTGAACTTATCTTTCTGCAAAGTGCCTCTTCTCCAGTGTGACTCTGTTTGTAAGAATAAAACGTCACACGCACCCCCTCTCCACAATCAAAAGGTATTTATAATTTGCATATTTCTCTTGCATAAAGGGTTAACATTTTAGTTTTATTTAAATATTTATAAAATTATCCTTTGTCTAGAGACTTGAAACCAGAGGGTGTAATAGGGTGTACATCTTTAATATCATTAATATTTTTCCTTAAATATAAGTGTAAAAAAATCGTTTATCAATATTATTTTTTATATATTTGTAAACTCTTTTTTTTTCTACACACAAACACATGAATCATATTTAATAAGAAAAAATAATAATTTTTATTTTTTACATGGAACCAGCTTGCCGTAAATAATCCAACCGAAGTCTCCTCTTTGAGTAGGAAAGTGGAAGAAAGTCTCACCCCATAGACACAAAGGGCCTTAAAAATGAGGATGTCTCCGAATTGGCTAACTCGGAACCTGCAGAGAGGTGTGGGGCGGGTGGCTGTGAAGGGGAGTACCTCATAAAATCCATCGCGTTTCCATCTGGTGAGTTAAATAATTATAATAATTAGTAGCTCTCATGTCTATATAACAAGAAAAATGATCCAAGAATCAAAAAAATGACAAATTTTGGGTACCAATTTTATTTTTAATTAAAATTAAAGCGAAATTTCTTATTGTATCAAAAAATTTCATTTTTCAATTCATAACTCATACAGTATTCATTAATTAAAATTATTTTTCTATCAACAAAAGAATTTTTTTTATACAGTAGTTTAAATCAAGAAAAAAGATAAGAAATGATACAGCAAATATATTTAATATTTTAATAGAAATGACAAATAATCAAAATTTTTGTTCCAGGATCTCCTGATAAGGAATTAGGCATCACGGGGGATGGATAAATCATATGGAAATGCAGCTACATAAAAGAGGTAAATCACCTTTTTTAATTTTCCCTTTAATCCAAACTAAATAGAATTGTTTAACGTCTTTGACTCGGGTCAATCCAGTAAACATAAATAATATCTTAAAAAATAAAAATTTTTCTCATTACTATTAAAATAAATATGAATAATTAAATTTTTAGCTAAATATTTTTCGAGATCTATTATTTGAAAAAGATAATAGTATTCAAAATACCTCGATTCGGACTTTAACTGAGTCATAGATATATTTAACAAGACATGTGAGTGTTTTTTATTGATGAGGCCAAACATCCCATGGTCCCCGGGAATCGAACCCAGGATCTCCGCCTTTCCGGGGCATAGGCGTGCTATCCATTGCACCAGGCCACCGGACCCTCGACCTGCACCAATAAAACTCACTTCCCCTTATATGCAATTAGTCGCGCAAGTTACTAACTCGTAACGAAAACATGAAAAACTTTAAAGAAAAATTTTTCACTTATTAGGTTAAGTTATAGGTTAAGTTATCTTTATATATATAATTCTTCTGTACGTGTGTATGTGACTGAACTCCTAAAAAATAACCCTTAAAATAATAATTAAATTTTTTCAATTTTTATAATTAGATATTTTTTAAAAACTATCATTAGAGTTTGCAAATAATTTTTTTAAGGAAAAAACTCGGAAAATAACTTATTTAGTTGCGAATTCTTATGTAAGAATGCCTTTTATTTCGTTCGTTGACAGGAAAATATAATTATAGCATATAATTTATAATTAAAATTAGGACACAAACCCTGTATAGCCGATTCATTAATTTAATTTAATTACCCTCGTGAAACTCACATAAATACAACCTTAGTTCAAAATGTTTCACTTGAATCCAACACTGCAATCCTTAAATTTCATTAATTTAATCAATACTCAAGGGCGGTCCTAGCCTTACATTTTGGGGGGGGGGGTCACTGTTTTTTTTTTTTTTTTTTTTTTTTATAGTATAAATAAATGGGCCTGGACCCCAATAAATATATATTAATCAAATATGAGTACCGTTTAAGTCTTAAATGGCCTAAGTTGCCGAAAAGATTGTGTGAATGGTAGAGTGAGTGGGAAAAAAGTGTGTGTTAAAAAAAAAAAGATTTTGGTGGGGGGGGGGGGGGGCCAGACCCCCTTGACCCCCCCCTCTGGGACCGCCCTTGACAATACTCATAATTCTAAAAAACTGCATTTTTAAATATACTCATTTTTATTATATTTTTTCAGACTCAAAAGGGACAACTCAGTGGCTGGTTATATGCTGGAAGAATCATATGGAGTGCATTATCAAAAGAAACAAGAATATAAAACAAGAATATCTCAACTTAGACATCGTCTTTATCTGAAAACGTTCGACTTTGTAAGTGTTTAATTTTTAATCTAAAAACACTCCACTGCAATCTTTAATAATAATAAGAAATGTTGGAGAATATGGCTGTTTAACTTGATAAGGGTAGCGAATAGCAGCCAAGAAAAATCAAATCAGCCAAAAACTAAATAAATTTTTATCAGATTTATTTGATCATTGACGTTTCGGACGGCAGTCCTTCCTCAGGACAATAAATCGTCAAGCAAATACAGATGGAGCTATTTATAACGAAAATTGAAATCGTGTATGAAACAATAAAATTTCATACACGATTTCAATTTTCGTTAGAAATAGCTCCATCTGTATTTGCTTGTCGATTGATTGTCTTGAGGAAGGGCGCGACTGGCGTCCGAAACGTCGATGATCAAATAAATCTGATAAAAATTGTTATAGTTTTTGGCTGATTTGATTTTTCTTGGCTGCTATTCGCTATCCTTATAAGAAATGTTCATTTAATTCAGGGTGGCTCTATGAACTCAGGAATTTATTTTACTTATTTTAAGAGTAGACATAAATTAAAATTATTTTTCTATCAACAAAAGAATTTTTTTTATACAGTAGTTTAAATCAAGAAAATAGATATGAAATGATACAGCCCCGAAGGCGGGGCTTTGCGTCTAGTATATATATATATATATATATATATATATAACTTAACCCCGCTGCCCTCTGGGCTTTGCTGCTTACAGTAGTGTGTTAGAACAGATCCAGATATCTGTCCCTCTACTGGTTTAAAAAACGGCGCATAAGTGGAAAATTTTTCTTTAAAGTTTTTCACCTATTCGTTACGAGTTAGTAACTTGCGCGACTAACTGTATATAAGGGGAAATGAGTTTTATTGGTGCAGGTCGAGGGTCCGGTGGCCTGGTGCAATGGATAGCACGCCTATGCCCCGGAAAGGCGGAGATCCTGGGTTCGATTCCCGGGGGCCATGGGATGTTTGGCCTCATCAATAAAAAACACTCACATGTCTTGTTAAATTAAATTTTTTCAATTTTTATAATTAGATATTTTTTAAATACTATCATTTGATTCTGCAAATAAAAAAAAAAATCGGAAAATAACTTATTTAGCTACGAATTCTTATTCTTATTTCGTTCGTAGAGAGGAAAATATAATTACAGCATAAAATTAAAATCAAGACACAAACCTTGGATAGCCGATTCATTAATTTAATCAACACTAATAATTTATTCTAAAAAATTTGCATTTTTAAATATACTCATTTTTATTATATTTTTTCAGACTCAAAAGGGACAACTCAGTGGCTGGTAATGAAGACGATGAGTGAAAATCTCCCGATAATCAAGAGATTATTTGCTGGAAGGTTCATATGGAATGCATTTTTAAAAGCAACAGGCCGATAAAACAAGAATATCTCAACTTAGACATCGTCTTTATCTGAAAACGTTCGACTATGTAAGTGTTTAATTTTCAATATAAAAAACTCTCCACTGCAATCTTTAAAAATAATAAAAAATGTTCATTTAATTCATGGGGTGGCTCTATGAACTCAGGAATTTATTTTACTTATTTTAAGAGTAGACATTTCCCTTCCCCGGATACACCCTTCGGTCACTTATTTTTTTCTTTCTTTGAACCTGGGGCTTATTCAAGAAAATTATTTATAATTAAATCATTTGTTAATTAGAAAATGTTAAATTCGCAATTTAAAAATTATATTTGGAGTAATTTTTTAAAATTTTGTTTAGATAAAAAATAATTAACTTTCTTGAGAAGGTCCCATTCCATTAAATTAAAAAAAAAAGTATATAATATTTATATTATAATGGATTATTAATTACAAGTAGAGCTAATTGTATTTATTAATTAATGGAGAGTTTATGATTTGGGAATCCGGAATTAATTTTACTTTCTCTTATTTTTATTTTAAATGACTTTAGCTATTTAAAAATTAAAATCACTTTTATTAATTTAATTAGGTTACATAATAATATATCATTTCAGAGTTTTAATTAACAATAATTATAATAATGCATTTTTTTGTTTACAGATATTTGCATCTTGGATGGATCAACAAGTCGTAAAAATGCACTGGCCTGGCCTTCGTGACGTGAGAGAAAACTACAAATTTTTGAGTAGGGTCCGACCGAAACAAGATTTTCAGCCGAAACCGAAACCGAAACCGAATATTCGGCCTCAACCTTAGTTTCGGCCGAAACCGTAACCGAAACCGAAACTTGTATTGCCTATAAAAATTTTTTTTTCATTTTACCTTTTTTTTTTTTGAATTTTTTTCCCTCCCGTGAAAATCATTTTACCTTTTTTTTTAGGGAGACTAAATTTTTTTTGTCCCTCAAGTGCAAATTATTTGACCTTTTTACTTTCTCTTACCTATGTAGGCCTATATATGTAATATATATATAGAGAGAAAGTATTGGATTCATGTCAAAAAATTCGATGTCGAGATTTTGATGGATCTTCACGTTTTGAGGTCCCCTGAATCCAAAAAATCTGGTGTGACTGGCGCACAGCACACAACTTTCTCTTACCCTTCGGTAAGAGAAAGTTGTGCACCGTGCTGGTCACACCAGATTTTTTGTGTCGAGATATATTTAGTTTCCGATAGCACCTTAGTTTCAAACTTGCATTTTAAATGTTGACTGCTTGAAATAAACTATGGTTATTTTTCAAAATTTTAATCTCATATTTGGACATTTTATACACAATATAGAATCGTAAATAAATACAAAATTTCATAAGAATTGGAAAAAAAAATTTTAAATGCGTAAAAAGTTCTAAAGGGGACCCCCTTTTGAATCGAAATTAACATACAAATCCCTATAGGAAATTAACATTGTTCCTATGCGAAGATAAGGTGGAAAGGGAATTTAAAAAGAGTAGAGAGAGACGATAATGTTTGCAAGTGAGAGAGAGACATATATGTTTTCTTTGAAACAATTAAAGACACAAATAAATTTAAAAAAAATGGGAATTTAAATAATAATTGATTTTTAATCTAATAAAAAGAAAAAGATTTAAATTCCGTTACCATGGCAACCATTTCTACTTTCCTATGAAGAACAAGAGTAAAGTGGTCTTCAGAAGATTTCAACGGCAAAATGAGAATATACATTTTAAAGAGCATCTAAAAAATAGTTGATTTATGAATTTTAAAAAAATCCTTGGAGGGAATTTTGAGAAAATCGAAAAAAACTGAAAAAGTACATCAGTAAAGTACTAGTACTTTTTGGCCGATTTTGTTCAAAAGCTTATTTTGAGATTCTTCAAAGGTACCTAAGTTAAATATAAAATTTCAATCCGCTAGCTCAACTCCTTCATGCTAAAAAAATCGTTCACACACACACAGCACACACACACACACAGACCAATTTGCGGGACCCACTTTTTTTGGACTCAGGGGACCTCAAAACATGTATATCCATCAAAATCTGGACATCGAATTTTTGACATGATCGCAATACTTTCTCTCTCTATATATTTCATATATAGGCTAAGAGAAAGTAAAAAAATGGGAATTTAAATAATAATTGATTTTTAATCTAATAAAAAGAAAAAGATTTAAATTCCGTTACCATGGCAACCAGTTCTATCTTTCCTATGAAGAACAAGAGTAAAGTGGTCTTCAGAAGATTTCAACGGCAAAATGAGAATATACATTTTAAAGAGCATCTAAAAAATAATTGATTTATGAATTTTAAAAAAAATCCTTGGAGGGAATTTTGAGAAAATCGAAAAAAACTGAAAAAGTACATCAGTAAAGTACTAGTACTTTTTGGCCGATTTTTGTTCAAAAGCTTATTTTGAGATTCTTCAAAGGTACCTAAGTTAAATATAAAATTTCAATCCGCTAGCTCAACTCCTTCATGCTTAAAATCTGTCCACACACACACAAACACACACACACACAGACCAATTTGCGGGACCCACTTTTTTTGGACTCAGGGGACCTCAAAACATGTATATCCATCAAAATCTCGACATCGAATTTTTGACATGATCGCAATACTTTCTCTCTCTATATATTTCATATATAGGGTACGAGAAAGTAAAAAGTGGTTTTCGCGACATGGTCTGTCTGTGTGTGTGTGGGTGGGTGGGTGGGTGGGTGTGTGTTCAATTTTAAGCATGAAGGAATTGAGCTACGAGGTTGAAATTTGATATTTAAGTTAAACTCCCCCCGGGACCGGAAAAATAAGCTTTTAATCAAAATCGGCCAAAGAGTACTAGTACTTTACTGATGTACTTTTTCAGTTTTTTTCGATTTTCTTAAAATTTGCTCCAACGATTTTTTAAAAAATTCAAAAATCAATTATTTTTTAGATGCTCTTTCAAATGTATATTCTCATTTTGCAATTGAAATCTTCTGAAGACCACTTTACTCTTGTATTTCATAGGGAAGATAGGAAAAATGGTTGCCATGGTAACAAAATATAAATATTTTCCCATACTTATAAATTTTACATCTGAATTCATATGTTCCGTACTGTCGGGAACTAAATACATGTCGACACAAAAAATCTGGGTGACAAGCACAGTACACAACTTTCGATTACCGAAGGTAAGAGAAAGTTGTGTGCTGTGCGCCAGTTGGAGCAAATTTTAAGAAAATCGAAACAAACTGAAAAAGTACATCAGTAAAGTACTAGTACTCTTTGGCCGATTTTGATTAAAAGCTTATTTTTCCGGTCCGGGAGGAGTTTAACTTAAATATAAAATTTCAACCTCATAGATCAATTCCTTCATGCTTAAAATTGAACACACACCCACCCACCCACCCACAGACAGACCATGTCGCGAAAACCACTTTCTTGGATTCAGGGGTCCTCAAAACGTGAAGATCCATCAAAATCTCGACATCGAATTTTTGACATGAATCCAATACTTTCTCTCTCTATATATATTACATATATACATAGGTAAGAGAAAGTAAAAAGGTCAAATAATTTTTTTTTTTTTTGCATGCGAGTCTCATCCCATTTTTTCAGACTCTGGTTTCGGCCGGCCGAAAGGTTCGGCCACTTTTTTGGCCGAAACCGAAACTACGGCCGAAACCATGATTTTTGGCCGAAACTGGCCGAAACCGTAACCGAAACCGAATATTCGGTCGGTAACCTTAAGCTACCAAATGGTCATCGTAAAAGTCTCCTAAATTGATGTTAAAATTAAAAAAAATAATTATTTCTAAAATATTTCGAGTGGGCCAACCTGCCCCGTGGTCGGGGCAGGTTGGCCCTCGGGGCAGGTTGGCCCGTTATTTTTATATGAATTAAAATTCAAGAAAATAAATTAAAACAACTTAATTTTAACACACAAAGTTTATTTTCAATTATAATTGGTTATTGCAACAGTTTCAGTAATAAATGAGTACTAAATCAAAAAAAATTTATATCGTGACTTCAAGAACTTTTCCTTTTTCAGTTTTTCTTTTGTATTTACGAATCACTGTTATAACCGTGGTCCAGAAGGTTGGAGATGAGAGTCAGAATGCTATGAGAGAGCATTGCAGACACCTTACTTGGGCTTGACAAGTTGGCAAAAAAGTATCCCAACAAGGGTCTCAACATTTCTCTCCCAACGCTCAATTTGTGCTCTTTTGAAAAATCTCTTAGCCCTCGGGGCTTCATGTAGAGGTTATCGTGCTAACCTCGTATACCAAGAGTCGCGGGTTCGGGCCCTGGGCAGTCCGATGATTTTATTTAAGCCATTTGGATACCAAATGGCTTAAATAAGAATGCCTGGACCCCCAAAATATATAATTATTAATACAACGGTTATCGTAAAAGTCTTATATGGCCTGAGTTACCGAAAAGTGTGTGAATGTAATTGTGAATGGGAAAAAAAGTGTGAATGTTTAAAAAAAAAAAGCGGAACACTTCATATCTTCCCGAACCACACATATTCAAAGAACTAGAACGTTTTAGAGAAAACAATAAGAACATATTCATATATCTGATAACAATTTCCCAAAAACAAACACACGTGCTCATTTATGATGCAACATTTCCTCCAATAAACTCTCAAAAACGGCCTGTATAACATCGATTTTTATAATAATTTTTATTTTGTTACTTTTACATCATTCATTGCCACTAAAATTGAAAAGATAAAACAGGGTTTAACGATTTCATACATACAATGGCAAAAAATCGAGTGGGCCAACCTGCCCCGTCATTTTTGGGCCAACCTGCCCCAATATCATATTTGAAACAATTTTTACCCCTTACAAATCCCGTTGATGTTTTTTAATTAATATGCCATGGAGAAATAATCCTTTATACTCTAACCTTTAAACATAGTGCTCACTTTTTATCCTCAGGAGTAACCAAAAAGTAGATAAAACAATTTTATTAAACTAATAAAAATTCACTCCAAGGTGCAAAAACGAATAAATGATTCTAGCTCATGCGGATTTACTCCGTTCGCTATAGTTGTATTGGCAGAAGTAGGGGGCAGTGCTATTAACCTTCATTCTGATCCGTAACACAATCGTCCAATT
>JAKCPI010006228.1:0-16034 GCA_023213315.1 Euborellia annulipes
TCTATTATTTGCCTATCATTTAAAGGTTAATTACTTTCTCTTACCTATATATACATGTCAAAACTTTGTTGCCGAGATTTCAATGTTTTGAGGCTCCTTGAGTCCAAAAAAGTGGGTCCCTCTCTCTGTGTGTTCAAAATAATGCATGAAGGAAATGAGCTACGAGGTTAAAAATTATATTTATGTTAGGTAACACCCTGGGTCGTAACACGAAACTTTTCAACAAAATCGGCCAAAAAGTACTAGTACTTTACTAATGTACTTTTTGAGTTTTTTTTCCATTTTTCTCAATTTCCCTCTAATAATTTTGGTTAAAATTCATAAATCATTTATGTTTTAAATGCTCTTTAAAATGTATATTCTCATTTTACCATAAAAAAATGTTTGAAGAACACTTTACTCTTGTACTTCTATTTGTTTTTTACTTTCTCTTACCTCATATATATGTTAATATATATAGAGAGAGAAAGTATTGGATTCATGTCAAAAAATTCGATGTCGAGATTTTGACGGATATACACGGTTTTTGAGGCCCCCTTGAATCCAAAAAAAGTGGTTTTCGCGACATGGTCTGTCTGTGTGTCTGTCTGTCTGTCTGTCTGTCTGTCTGTCTGTCTGTGAACAAAATATCTCAAGAACGAAAAGAGCTAGGAGGTTGAAATTGTATATTTAAGTTAGTCAACCCCCATGGGACGTGACACGAAGCTTTTTGAACAAAATCGGCCAAAAAGTACTAGTACTTTACTGATGCCCACTTTTTCAGTTTTTTTCGATTTTCTCAAAATTTGCTCCAACGATTTTTTTTAAAATTCAAAAATCAATTATTTTTTAGATGCTCTTTAAAATGTATATTCTCATTTTGCGATTGAAATCTTCTGAAGACCACTTTACTCTTGTATTTCATAGGGAAGGATAGGAGAAATGGTTGCCATGGTAACAAAATATAAATATTTTCCCATGCTTATAAATTTTACATCTTGAATTCAATTGTACCTTACTGTCGGAAACTAAATACATGTCGACACGAAAAATCTGGTGTGACAAGCACAGTGCACAACTTTCGATTACCGAAGGTAAGAGAAAGTTGTGTGCTGTGCGCCAGTCACACCAGATTTTTTAATTTTACATTTTGAATTATAATCTACTGCTGGAAACTAATTATAAATATAATTATAAAATCTGGTGTGGCAAGCCCAGAACACAACCAAAGATAAGAGGATGTGGTGTCCTGCTCGATCAATCACACCAAATTCTTTTGCAAAGACGAATACTATAAAAATTTCTAATTTAATTTTTACCGTTGACTAATTTTTCAAAAAGAAATGTTAATTCTTATTAAATTCATAGTCTGTAAGGTTATTTTATGATAAAAATCTTTGTGTTTACCTTTAATGTTAAAATCAAGTAAACATAACTAAGAATTTGCGCTTGAAATTTGAATTCCCTTCAAATAATTTTGCTTATCATTTTATCTTAAAATATGTTATGAGTTAAACCAGAGTTTGTGTTGATTTAATCTCAAGACAATTCAATTTAGGAAATCCTCATTTCTCCCTCTTACTTTATAAATATTAGTGTAAAAAAAAAAAAATGTTTTGTCAATCAGAGATAAGACGTAATAGAATAAGTTTGCCTAAATGGCGAAAATACCTTAAATAAAAAAATCATAATTTTTTACTACCGTTCAGAAGGTTTTATTTCAACTAGCTGCTCCGCCCGCACTTCGCCCTCCCGCCTGAAACTCCTGCCAGCTGGCTCGGGCCCACATGAAGCGGGCCCTTACCTTTTGTTAATTATGAAATGAAAATTATTATTACTGTTCCAATCCAGTGCCTTATTGAGAATTTGTTTACATTCATAGAAATGCAAAGAATACATAAATATTTCTCTATAAATTTACTATGGGAGAAATCGTAATTTCAACAATTAGTAACTCAAAAAGTTATAGAAATTTCGGGATGAAAATAATTTTCCTGTAATCACTAGAAGTTCCTTTTTACAGATATAATATATATTCGTTTTGAAATTCAAACGGGAAGTTGGTCAATCAGAGCGTGACAGACAGACAGACAAACGAACAGACTATTAGCCAATTATATATATATATATATATAATATAGATATAATTACACGTGTCTAAAAGATTTAGTGAATATTCTCATAAAGGTTAGATTGAATGTTAATGCCCTACAAGATATATGAGGAATTGGAATTTGAAAATAAAGTAACTAAGAGGAAGGAGGTACTAGCCTCTAAAATTGTACCTTAAATAACATAGACCAGATTTTTTGATTAGTTATTTTTTTATGAATTATTAAAAAAAAGTTCAAATTAATGTTTACTTTCATTTAAATATATATGTTAGTTTAGGAAATATTAACAATACACTAGGTTATTTGTTTCAATTGATTTTATTGACTTAATACGTGTGTCATCTTTTGAAGCATAACGAAGCAAAAAGATTTTAATTTAAAATAAAATTATTGAGTTATTAATTGTTGAAGTTACGATTTCTCCCATAGAAATAATGTATGAACAAATATGTATATATTCTTTGCATTCATGTATTTATGAATGTAAACAAAACTTCAATCTGACGCTCGATTGGAATAAAAATAATAACTATAGATGTATGGAATGGAGTCAGCCAAAGAAAAGTAAAAAACTAATATATACTCTGGACGTTTCGAGCGCTCTTTCTCAGGTCAGTCAAAGTGTCAATTGTTACAGATGGTAGTAATTAGATAACCAGTGATGTCAACTGACTATCTAATTACTACCACCTGTAACGATTGACACTTAGACTGTCCTGAGGAAGAGCCCTCGAAACGTCGAGAGTCTAAATTTATTTTTTACTTTTCCTTGACTGACAATTCACAGCCAGTACAATAATTATATAATAACAACTTTCTTCCTATAATTAAGAAAAAGCGAGGGCGGGTCCGAGCCAGCTGTTGGGGGGCAGGGACGTGGCTATTACAATAAAAATGTTAATAACTGAATACTTTAAAGAGATTAAGTATTTACGTAAATAACAAATTAAAATTTCCATTATTTATCATCAAATTCAACTAATAAATATTAGCCCAGTCTGGTAAATAAAAACTTCTTTGTTGTTTCTCTTCTTTTCTAAATAATAGCCTTTCCTTTCTAGTAATGTCTTCAGTTGAATAAAACTTATAATTTTCATTCATTTCTCTTTTCCATTTGCAAGTCTAATATTATTAAGTTTAAAGAAATCAATATTTAATTTTTTTTTTTTTTTTTACTTAACGGCAAGAATATTTTAAAAAGTCAGTTCAAATAAACTTTAAAAATGATATTTTTAATAAAGTTGTGTTTGTTGCTTTTAAACAATTCACGCCCAAGAGATTTTATATTTTCTCTCTCTCTCGTTCATTCTCAGAATTAATTTGCTTAAAATGAAATACAACACTTTCTTGAACAAATGAAAGGATTTTATAAATAAATATTTGTGTTTAACTTTGGAGGAGATCTTAAATTATCTATATAAAATTTATATATAATTCGCTAATGTCTGTCTGTCTGTCTGTCACGCTCTATTTAGTCAACTTCCCGTTGGAATTTTATATGATAAAGAGAACCTTCTCGCAATTACAGGAAAATTATTTTCATCCCGAAATTTCTATAACTTTTTCAGTTATTAATTCTTAAAGTTACGATTTCTCCCATAGGAAATGTATAGAGAAATATTTATGTATTCTTTTCATTTGGGTATTCCATGAATGTAAACAATTCCTCAAGCAGTTACTGAATTGGAATGGAATACACGTTTTGAGGTCCCCTGAAACAAAAAAAGTGGTTTTCAAGACATTGTCTGTCTGTGGGTGTGTTCAATTTTAAGCATGAAGGTATTGAGCTAGGAGGTTGAAATTTTATATTTAAGTTTTATACTCTCGTGGACCCTGAAAATAAGCTTTTAATCAAAATCGGCCATTTTGATGATTTTCTCAAAATTTGCTCTAACGATTTTTTTAAATTCATCATTCACTCAATTATTTTTTAGATGCTCTTTAAAATGTATATTCTCATTTTGCCATTGAAATCTTCTGAAGACTACTTTACTCTTGTACTTCATAGTAAAGATAGAAGAAATGGTTGCCATGGTATGAGAAGGATGAATAAATAAAATCCGGAGGAGATAATCAGGCAATTTATTTGAATTAATTCCGTCCGACGTTTCGGGATCAAAACGACTCCTTCTTCGGGTCCATGCGTTGTCAAAACAAAACAAATAGCCCTCAATTTTGTCATAAAAGCTGTGATTAATCTCGCTAGAATCATTCTTTATTTGGCACATGTCTTCTAGAGAGATTAATCACAGCTTTTATGACAAAATTGACGGCTATTTGTTTTTTTTTTTGACACCGCAAGGTCCTGAAGAAGGAGTCGTTTTGGCTCCGAAACGTCGACTTATAGCGGACGGAATTAATTCAAATAAATTGCCTGATCATCAGGTCCGGATTTTATTTATTCATCCTTCTCAATAATATCCACCAGGTTGTCCCTATCTTCATCACTAAAATATAAATATTTTCCCTTATAAATTTTACCTCTTGAAAATCGAATGGACCATACTGTATATGTCGACACAAAAAATTTGGTGTGTCAAGCACAGAACACAACTTTCGTTTACCGAAAGTAAGAGAAAGTTGTGCGACCAGCCACACTATATTTTGTAATTTTAATAACCTCGAAGAATGTTTAACCTCAAAACTCTATTTAGGAAAATTGTAATCAAGTATTTTAATTTACTTTTTTCCTAAATACTGCTCTTTTTTTAATCTGAAGCCCTTTCAATAATTAGAATGTTCAGATTGTAATTTCATCGAAATAGAGTTATTAGATAGGAGTAGTGTAATTATATAGGAGGGTGTTCAGATGCAGAACGCATTTCGAGGAGGAGATAAAATCCCCCCCCCCCCCCCCTTCCAATTCCTGTTTGATTTCCTGATGTTTTCGCTCACGCACATCTCGTTCGCCACAACGAATGAAACATTTCTTTTTGGTCGTCGTCGTTTTACCCTTTCAACAGCTATTGCTGCATTCATAAGCTTTAATATTATTACAATTTAATCTTATCAAAAAAAAAAAAAAAACTACCAACCGAAAGGGAAAAAAATCCTATAAAATTTATATACTTGATATATATGAAATATCATCATATGCATATTAATATTGAAGTTTTTCAATTCCAATGTTAATAAAATATCTAGAATACTTCTTTTTTTATCTATGTTTAAAATCTTTTTTTAGAGTAGATATTTAAAAGATTAAATTATTTAACTATACAGAAGGCTTCTCTGGATTACCCGCCAGCGGCGGGCCTCGCCTTTTCTTCTTAATTACGAAAAGAAAATTTTTATTACTATTCCAGTGCCTGATTACGGATTTGTTTACATTTTTAGAATACATAAATGCAAAGAATACATAGAGCTTTCTCTATACATTTCCTTTAGGAGAAATCGTAACTTTAGGAATTAATAACTCAAAAGGTTATAGGAATTTCGGGAGGATTTTTCTGGGACTCTCCATAACGTCATTTATAAGACTGCATAATTTCGTTTCAAAAAGAGCGTGACAGACGGACAGACGGACACTTCGTTATTATTATATATAGATTTTACGCTCTTTGTAAAACAAAAAAAATCATATTATATCGCATTATTTATTGTATTTTTGCATTCTAGATTTTTTATTTACTTACAAAAAAAAAAAAATGTGGTGTGATTGTTCGCACAGCACTAAAATTCGGTAATTGAAAATTGTCTTCTATACTTGCCACACCAGTTTTTTTTGTCTCGACATATAATTAGTTTCCTTTGGTGCAAATTTAAGATGTGTTTCTCAGGGGGCACCCACATCTGGTATGGATGGCTACCACGAACTGCCCTAGCTGGGACTAGCACTAATTCTGTTCTTTGCATGTCAGTTTCTTCCCTTCTATATTTTCAACAGGCGTCAAACCTGTTCTAAAGGAGGTCCTACGCGCTATTATGACGTATCGCGCTAGATTATTTAATTTTTTTTCAATAGTACTAATTGTTTCTCCAATGATTAAAAAACCGTTTTTTCGGCACAAAATTTGACATAGATGCGATGGTTAAACTGATGCGTTTGGGCCCCCATTGTTAAAAATCCATTTAAAGATTTCAATTGTTTATAACAATGTAAAATCTTTAATAAATTTTGGGATCGCTGACTTTTTTAAAGCCATCCTCGGAGCTATAATTAGTCATTATGTACATATATTTTGAATTGTATATGGTATCAAAACAATTCGAAATATATGTACATAACGATCAATAACAGCTCCGAGGATGGCTTTGACCAAAGTCAAAACGTCAGCTGTTAAAATATATTTTTATAGAAAAAATATTTTGCCTGCGTTTTTTTCTTTCATTCCTGATATAATAGAATTTTAACCAAAATCGTTGGATCGAATTTTGAGAAAATAGAAAAATACTGAAAATGTACATTAGTAAAGTACTAGTACTTTTTGGCCCATTTTGTTCAAAAGCTTATTTTCACGCTTCAGGGTGAAAATTTCAAATTCTTAGCTTAATTCCTTCATGCTTTAAATTGAACACAAACATACGGGACCCACTTTATTGGACTCAAGTGACGTCAAGACATCAAAATGTTGACATCGAATTTTTGACATTGAATCCAATACTTTCTCTCTATATAGGTAAAGGAACGTAAAAATGAATTTTTAAAGGTCATTTTAGTTAATTTTTCCGTCGGGGTGGTAAGGGTTGATATGCAAATGCGGGAATGGCGGCTGTCGGCCAGAGGGAAAGAGAAAACGCGGACGCCATCTTTCAGTTCGCATTCGCTTCAGCTAATCTATTTAATATGCGATTCGTTGTCGACTGACAAGGCGTTTTCACTCTTGTCAAACACCCGCGCTTGAGAACAATTCTTATTTGAATAAAATTCACAGTCATTTTAATAGTGTCTCTGTCTCCCTTTTGTTCATCCCCCCTCCCCCCCCCCCCTTCTCTTGCTATTCTATTAATTTTCAACCATATTGTATATTCATCTGCCTTTAAACGTTTTGAAATATGTTTTATTATACGTATATCTCTTTTCTTTCTTTTTTTTTAGAGCTTAAATTTTTATCCAATCTTTGCTATTTAAGGGGGGATGAAATACATTGATATTTATTGAGAAAATATTCCTCTGGGATTTAAATAAAAAAATAAATCTTTGCCTTTTTTTTTTATACAACAAACAATAAAAAAGTGCTGTCAGGATATTTGAATATGATACGATTAAAATATTCTTTTTCTTTCGGTTTATAGGATGGTCATAAAACAATCTTCCCAAATTTCAATTATCTATTTATATAATTTGGGCAATTTCCCGTAATTTTGAAACCAAATTTTATATACTTATAGGGATTACAGGAAAATTATTTTCGTCCCGAAATTCTTTAAACATTTTGAGTTATTAGTTGCTGAAGTTACGATTTCTCCTATATGAAATGAAATGTATACAGTAGAAAAATATTTATGTATTCTTTGCAAAATTATTTCTTTACTTGAATATTCTATTGAATTTACTATACCTATATAAATAGATATATACATAATTGTCAATCCTCTATCCATGTAAAATAATCTGGTGTGACTGTCGCACAGCACACAACTTTCTCTTACCTTCGGTAATCGAAAGTTGTGTACTGTGCTTGTCACACCAGATTTTTTGTGTCGACATATATTTAGTTCCCGACAGTACGGAACATTTGAATTCAGATGTAAAATTTATAAGTATGGGAAAATATTTATATTTTGTTACCATGACAACCATTTCTCCTATCTTCCCTATGAAATACAAGAGTAAAGTGGTCTTCAGAAGATTTCAATCGCAAAATGAGAATATACATTTTAAAGAGCATCTAAAAAATAATTGATTTTTGAATTTTAAAAAAAATCGTTGGAGCAAATTTTGAGAAAATCGAAAAAAACTGAAAAAGTACATCAGTAAAGTACTAGTAATCTTTGGCCCATTTTGATTAAAAGTTTATTTTTCCGGTCCCGGGGGGTGTTTAAGTTAAATATAGAATTTCAACCTCGTAGCTCAATTCCTTCATGCTTAAAATTGAACACAGACACACACACCCACCCACACACCCACCCACACACACACCCACCCACCCACACACACACAGACAGACCATGTCGCGAAAACCACTTTTTTGGATTCAGGGGACCTCAAAACGTGAAGATCCATCAAAATCTCGACATCGAATTTTTGACATGAATCCAATACTTTCTCTCTATATATATATTACATATATACATAGGTAAGAGAAAGTAATAATATTTGTATTCTATATTATATTTTGTAAAGCATCATTCATAGAGATGCACGAATATAATTTTGTTACAAAAATAGCAGTGATACCCCAATTACAATAAATGCGACAACCAAATTATTTTAAAAACTACCTGCCTTGTATACCAAAAGTAGCGGGTTCGGACCCCAGGCAGTCCGATGATTTTATTTAAGCCATTTGGATACCAAATGGAATTTTTTAAATTTGAACCATGAACCATATCAGAGTTTCCATTTAAAAATATATAATATTTTTTTAAAAAAAGTTTAAAACGCATTGGTGGGACTTAATATTGTCCCTCACTATACCTAACTTAAATATAAAATTTCAACCTCCTAGCTCGCCCACGGGGCGTGGTGTAGAGGTTAGCGTGCTAACCTCATATACCAAACGTCGCGGGTTCGGACCCCAGGCAGTCCGATGATTTTATTTAAGCCATCTGGATACCAGATGGCTTAAATAAAAATGCCTGGACCCTAATATATATAAATTCATAAATAACGGTTATCGTAAATGTCTTATATGGCCTGAGCTGCCGAAAAGACAGTGTGAATGTGTGTGTGAGTGTGAGTGTGAATGAGAAAAAAGTGTGAATGTTTTAAAAAAAAAAAAAAAAAAAAAAACCTCCTAGCTCAATTTCTTCATGCTTTAAATTGAACACGGACACTCACTGACACAGACACACAGACAGACCATGTCGCGAAAACCACTTTTTTGGATTCGGGGACCTCAAAACGTGTATATCCATCAAAATCTCGACATCGAATTTTTGACATGAATCCAATACTTTCTATATATATGTATATTAACATATACACAAATATATATATATATATATATATAGGTAAGAGAAAGTAATTAACGAACCTTGATCCTCTATATTGCAAAAACAGACGTTTCGGTATTTGTTTCCAATAGAAAACGAAATATTTTTATTGAGACCTTTTTATATTGAACATATTTTCTTATTATCAAATATAAGATGGTGTTGTCTCTACATTAAATATGTATTTTATCCATGGGTGTTATCATGAAACAACAAAATTGTACTCTATGTGGTATTAGCCTATTTTTGATAAGTCAACGTAAAATTAAAAAAAACAAATAATAACAGCCTTTAAATTATTTATAAATTAATTTTTCCCATTTCCATAATTCCGCATCGTGTTTTCCATGTTTTTAATCTTAATATACAATTTTAATCGTTAGATTCGATTCAAATTTGGTAACATGTAACATAACCCCCTCCCCCCCAACTCTTTCATGCTATTGAATATTCAATTCCAAATGATAGGGTGGAGATGGCTGGGAAATCGAAAACATCCCTTGCCATAAAATGTAATTAAAATAAAATTTCCAAATACATAATCATAATTTTAAATTCCCTATATTACTCAATGATGCATCTCTCTAACTAAATTCAAAATCATTATGGCAGTTATCTATCAAAACTAATTAAATGGAAAACTGTTTGCTATTCTTTTAAATTTAATATCTGATACAATTATGTTAATTATTAATTATGTGTGTGTTCAATGAACATTCTTCTTATTTGCATATTGCCCAAAGTGAATTTCTCGCGCTATAGCTATAATTAATGCATTTTATTTCGTTTTGTTATTTTATTAGGTAAACTAAAATGTTTTCATCAGATAAAATTTATTAAATAATAAACAAAAGTGAGAGAGGTTGATTGTGTTTACACCCAATTATGAGTGAGGGAACAAGTTTTCAATATATATTTAAAAATCTGGTATGACTGGTCGCACAAACACACCATTTTCGGTAATTGGAAGTTGTGTTCTGTGTAGTTCACACCAGATTTTTTTATTTTGATCGGCAGTACATAAGAATTAAAGATGTAAAAAGATGCAGTTAAGGTATTTTCTTTATTTATTCAATTCACACAGCTGACGTTTCGGTTTTGTGTGTTGAACCATCTCCAGAGCTGGCGAAGTCATTTTGTGGATTTTATACAGAAATTGTTCAACAATGTATAACACTTTCATAATGACTTTTCGCCAGCTCTGAAGATGGTTCAACACACGAAACTGAAACGTCAGCTGTGTGAATTGAATAAATAAAAAAAGGAAAAAACCTTAACTGCATCTCTCATTTTTTCCCTTTGTGTTATTAATAACATATTTTTTTTATATTTTGTTACCATTTCTCCTTTATCTTTCCTATGAAGTACAAGAGCAACTGCTTTAAACAATTTTGACAGAATAATGAGAACATATATTTTTAAAAAATAATCGATTTATGAATTCTGATCAAAATTGCTGGAGCCAATTTCTTAAAAATCAGCAAAAAATGAAAAAAGTACTTGAGTGAAGTACTAGTACTCTTTGGTTGATTTTGTTCATAAACTTCTTGTTAAGTCCCATTGTGGTAGCTAACTTAAATATAAAATGTCAACTTCCTAGCTCGTATTGTTCTTGAGATATTTTACTGACAGATTTTGCGAGACCCACTTTTTTGGACTCAGAGAATCTCAAAATATGTACAGTATATCCTCAAAATCTCGACATCTAATTTTTGACATGAATCCCTTACATATTGATGCAACGTCAAAATTAGAATAACGTTTATTGCAAATCATTTATAATTCCCGTTTATAAATTTATTTAAACCTTCTTTTTACCTTTTAGTCTTCTAAACATTTCTTCCACAATTAAAGAAGATAGGCGAAAGCGGATTTCCTTGTTTTACTCCTCACCTTACATGAAAAAATTATCCTGGTTTTTCTAGGATAAATTGCGCTTGGCAGTTATTATACATTTTCTAGTTTAGTATCCCTACATAATAAGGCTTCGTTGCGTCAAATATTGATATACAGTATAAAATCGTACACTTGAAGCATCTTATAAATGTTACATTTTTCTGGAACAAGTCAGAACAAGAGCTCAAACTCTAAATCTATTTTTTACTTTCTCTTTTACCTCTATATATATATATAGGGAAAGTATTGGAAGATACGAGATTTTGACGGATATACACGTTTCGAATCGAAAAAAGTGGTTTTCGTGATATGGTTTGTGAACAAAATATCTCAAGAACGAAAAGAGCTAGGAAGTTGAAATTTTATATTTAAGTTAGGCACCCCCTTGGGACGTGACATGAAGCTTTTGAACAAAATCGACCAAAGAGTACTAGTACTTTACTGATTTTTTTCGATTTTCTCAAAATTGTCTCCAACGATTTTGATTAAAATTCAAAAATCAATTATTTTTTAGATGCTCTTTAAATTGTATATTCTCATTTTGTCATTGAAATCTTTTGAACATCACTTTACTCTTGTACTCCATAGAAAATATAAAAATGGTTGCTATGGTAACATAATATAAATATTTTCCCATAGGCCTACTTATAATAATAATAAATATAATAAATGAACTTTATTTGGATCAAACATTGTTTGTTACAAAGGAGAATCATACAATCACCATACATAGGCCCAATTAGCAAAATTTCAAATACACAGTGCAGGTATGGGGAAACAGATCAACAACATACAATCACGCAAACATACTACATAATACTAAATTAGCGATCTAATTTTTAAAACACTAATTGTATACTGGTAAACGTCTTCCAATTGTTCTACTTCTTTAATGTTTAATAGATTTCTGACATCTCCCTGGTTGGAAATGTACTTGCCAAGGTGTTTTCTCCTGGGGCCCTCGTACAGCGGACAGTCCAACAATATGTGTCCAAGGTCTTCTTCTGTTTTTAGATTGCAAAGCTGGCACCTTTCATCGGTCCTTATCAAGTAACCCGATCCACGGAAGTAGAGAGAGATTTTTCCTCTTCCTGAAACCCTCAGCTGACTAACTAGTTTCAACTTTTCAAATCTGACCTTCGTGGTCAGATAATTCTGGATACCGCTGCTTTCGGTGATGTCCCTGTATATCGTGCTGAAGGAAGACTCCACCACTCTTCGCTCATCCTTTTCTTTGTTTAGTTTATACCATTTCTCTATCAGCTCTGGTGTCATTTTAGCTATTTTTTCTGCTCTTGGCTCTCCTATTAGATCTTCTGACTGGATCTCAGCTAGAGCATACCTTAATTGGCTGACCCAATTCCACTCCATCCTGTTATCAACGCTTTCATCAAGGATTTTTGATCTCTCGAAGCACAGTCTTGGCAGTGATTCCTCCTTCATGGATAATAGTTTCACCCACCATCGCAGCATAGACACAAACACCTTGCAACACCTTTAAGTGAAGTCTCCCTGTTTCCATTCTCACGAAGTGTCCCGGGGTATCACGAGGCCATCCAAATATCCTCTTAATGAATTCCATCTGGATTTTTTCCAATATCTCTGTATATCTGACGCCCCACACCTCTGAACCATACAGGAGAGTTGACGCCACCACAGAGTCAAAAAGCTTAAATTTGGCTTCCAGGCTTGCTTCTCAAGAGGATCTCATATATTCTTCCCAGCGCCATTCTCCCCTTTCTTATTGCATGCTCCGTAGCCTGTCTAAACTTAGCTGAAGACGAAAATAATATTCCTAAATAGGTGTATGTATCCACATATTGGATTGATGACTCCTTCCATAGCAGGGGTTTCATATATCCTTTTCTTCCCGCTCTCTGGAATCTTATCACCTTCGTCTTCGAGTCATTGAGTTCAAGACCGTTCAATTCGCAGTATTTCTCCAATGTTCTGAGCTTTAGTTGCGCATCATGCCAGGAATCACACAGGAGAACAATGTCATCGGCGAATAGCAGCATCAGCACGTCTATACTATGGTTTATTGGTATACCTCTCATCCCATGGTTTCTAAAAAAGGTAACAATGTCGCTGATAAAAAGATTGAATAAAATCGGACTAGAGCTCTCCCCTTGCAGGACTCCTTTTGTTATCTGTACAGGCCCACTGTATCCTGCATTGGATCTTATCATCATTCCAGCATTTGCATAGAGATCCTGCAAAATGCGTATTATCTTGGGGCTGACTCCGATGTCATAAAGTTTTCTCCATAGAAGACTGTGCTTTACTGAGTCAAAGGCTTTCCTGAAGTCTATAAAAATACAGTAAGGTTTGAAGTTTGATCTTGTATTTATGTTTATCAAGGAACTGAGTGTGAAAATATGATCCAAACAGCCCCTTCCTTTTCTAAAGCCTGCCTGCTCTTCGGGTAAAACCCTATTTTCGATGGCCCATTCTTCCATTCTTTTACCTATCATACCGGTAAAAACTTTCGTAATTGTATTTATGAGGGCTATGCCCCTGTAGTTCATTGGGTCTTCCTTGCATCCCTTTTTATAGATTAAACACATTTCTACCTCCGCCCAGGCCTTCGGCACTCTTTCTCTCTCCATGACATTATTGAAAAGGTTTAGAAGATAATGTGTCCATGCCGGTGTAAGATTTTTTAGCACTTCGTTGGGTATCATGTCCATTCCCGGAGTCTTGTTTTTTTTGGTTCTTGAAATAGTTAGATGTAATTCTTCGAGACTAAATGGTTGATCAAAAAAAGGATGTCCAACCCCGCTTATCATATCGAACTCTCCGACTGCTCCAGCATAGATTCCTCTGAAGAAAGATTCCCAGGTTTCTATATCTATTTCGTTCGTGTTGTTTTTCTTTCCTCCAAACAGCTTTACTGCTTTCCAAAATTCACTTGAGTTTTTTATATTTTGCAGTCTGCAAATTATCTTTTCAAAATATTGTTTTTTCTTAATTTGGATCATATACTTATGTTCTTTCTTACGCTGCAAATAATTATCCAATCCTGTACTGTCTCTTCTAAAAAATCTATAGCTCCTGTAGAGGTTTCTTTTCGAAATCTTGCATTCCCAATCATACCATCCTTGATTCAGGTTTTCTCCAGCTTTTGTTTTCTTAAATTTTACCATCTGACATTCCTCCAAACCAGCACGCAACACAGCCACAAGGTTTTCGTACAATAGGTCACTTGAACAGCTATCAAAATATATATTATTTTTTTGTGATAAACATTTCTTAAATTTTTCTGCAAGCTCCGGTTTCCATCTAGTATATCTTTGGAACAATATGTCTTCGTTGTTCTGGCTTTCTCTCTCTCTTCGTGGTAATGCCATCACCAGAGAACACAAAAGATGATCAGATATGGCAGCCATATTATAGATTTTAAAGTCTCTCACATAGTCAAGCGAAAGGTCATTTGCCATAGGCCTACTTTAAATTTTACTAAAATCGAATGTGCCTTACTGTCGGAAATTAAATGTCTCGACACAAAAAATCGGGTGTGATAAGCACAGAACACAACTTTTGATTACCGAAGATAAGATAAACTTGTGTGCTGTGAGCCCAGTCACACCAGATTTTTTTCTCTCAAAGGATCTTGTTGATATGCATTGATATATATTTATAAACAAACATGTTAGTATTAAAAATCAAATTATTTTGTATTGATTTTAATTATTTTGTAATCATTCATAAAACATGAAATATGTTTTTTTTTTTTCAATTAATATTTTTTTTTTTTTAATCTTTGAACATTTTATATTTTCAATTCTTCGAAAAAAAAAATATATGAACCTTTCATTAAGCATATACTGTACATATGGCAAATAATTTCAAATTAATTATTATGATTGAATTAAAAAAAAAAAAAATATCAATTACAACCCACGCTGTGATCATGAGCTTATATATAATGACGCCAATATTCATAATCTTGAATGTCATTGGGAGTAAATAAAATTGAAGTAGAACATAATTTGTTTATAACTAGCCGATCCGCCCGCCGGCGGCGGACCCTCACCTTTTCTTTTTTTTTTTTTTTTTAAAACATTCACACTTTTTTCTCATTCACACTCACATTCACACAGTCTTTTCGGCAACTGAGGCCATTTAAGACTTTTTACGATAATCAGTATGTTTTTAATATATCAATTGGGGGGTCCAGGCATTTTTATTTAAGTCATTTGGTATCCAAATGCCTTAAATAAAATTATCGGACTGCCTGGGGTCCGAACCCGAGACGTTCGGTATAGAAGGTAGGCACGCTACCAACTACTCCAAGCCCCTTGGGCCACCTTTTTCTTAATTATGAAAATAAAATTATTATTATTACGTATTCCAATCCAATGCCTGCTTGAGGATTCATAGACTACATAAATGCAAAGAATACATAAATATTTCTCTATACATTTCCTATGGGAGAAATCGTAATTTTAGGATTTAATAACTCAAAAAGTTATAGGAATTTCGGGATGAAAATAATTTTCCTGTAGTAATTTCCCTAGAAGGACATCTTTAAGCATAAAAAACTTGGTTTCCAAATTCCAACGTGGCAATAGCAATTGAAAGGAAAATAAAATTATTTTTGAGAACCTAATTATAAATTTTTTGAGTAAACGTATATTATTTAATTTCTTTTTTTTCTATTTATTTAACTTAGACTTTCATTAAGAATCTCTTTAGAAAAAATGTTTTATTTAAATTTAAAATAAAAAAAAAAGAAACCTTTCCATTGACATGAGGAGATGGGGTGATTGATGAATTTTTTTAATGAAAAAAAAAAAAAAAAAAAAAAAAAACCCAAACGCCGAAAGTGAATCTCAAACCATCATCTCAAAAGCATCCAACTTGTTTGTATTTTGCATCTGTCAAAACAAAAATTCTAAAAAGAAATCTCTATTCTAATACTAGAGATCCCAAACAAGATAGAGA
>JAKCPI010006229.1:0-32922 GCA_023213315.1 Euborellia annulipes
TTTATTATTATTATTATTATTATTTATTTATTTGATTATAAATTATATTTTATGTTGATTTGATTAATTTTTTATTGGTGATGCATTGTTGTATAAGTATTGTGTATTAGTGTAAAAAGAGCAAGCATTGTATTATATTTAAATTATTGTAAAATGTTCAAAGAGAACAACTATTCTCAAAACAAATAAATTTTTCATTCATTCATTCATTCTCTCTCTCACTTGCAAACATTATCTTCTCTCTCTTTCTACTCGTTTTAAATTCACTTTCCGCCTCTTTCTTCCATTTGCCAAATGGAAGAACACAACTTCTTCTTCTTCTCTTACCGAAGGGTAAGAGAAAGTTGTGTGCTGTGCGCCAGTCACACCAGATTTTTTGCTATTATTTCTATAAAAAAAAGTTCCGGTAATTATATATTTAGTAGTGTTTCAGGTTTCGATCTGTATTTAAAATTAAATATCTGTCTACGAACTTGTTTCTTAATCATAACTTTTCTATTATTATTATTATTATTATTTATTTATAGGATCGAAACGTAGCTCGTTCTTAATAAAAATCTTTGACCTGATAAAGTTTGATTTCTTTCTTTCTACTTTTGGTCAATAATTTCATCTTTGAAATAACATAACAATTTTATTACTCTTTTTTGGATTAATATAATTATTTTCATTTTATTTACATATATTTATTTTATTTTGATACGAGAAGAACATCTATTGCTAATAAAAATCTTTTTTTTATTTTTTTTTTAATTTGTATAATGTCTTTTTCGGCATCTAAGGTCATTTAGACCCCGTCCCTATTTATTTCAAATGATTGGTAGCCAATTCAAATGAAACTTGAGAAGAAACTTGGCAACTATGGAGAAATTTGGCAACTGAGTATTTTCAAGAGGCATCGAAAAATAAATTTGAGCAGAAAAACCTTCCTACACCCAAAACTGTGTTTATATGGAATAAAATTTTATTAAAAATTGACTTAGAAATTTGGTTCGAAGATTAAAATCAGATGGTTTTTTTCCAATTAAAAAAGATAAAATGTTAAAAATAATCAAAAACTATTAATTTTTTATAAAAAATGTGTATATACCTTTAAATGAATGTTAATCTTTCGTTATTTAAGACACAAAAGAAGAGGTTGTTTTTACCTTCTTTTTAAATAAAATGGTTCAAGTCAAAAAGGAATCATAGAAGAATTCCTTGCCCTCATCTTTTGTGTCTTAAATAACAAAAGATTAACATGCAATTAATGATTTGCCGATTTATAAAAATCTGGTGTGACTGGCGCACAGCACACAACTTTCTCTTACCCTTCGGTAAGAGAAAGTTGTGCACCGTGCTGGTCACACCAGATTTTTTGTGTCGAGATATATTTAGTTTTCCATAGCACCTTAGTTTCAAACTTGCATTTTAAATGTTGACTGCTTCAAATAAACTATGGTTATTTTTCAAAATTTTAATCTCATATTTGGACATTTTATACACAATATAGAATCGTAAATAAATACAAAATTTCATAAGAATTGGAAAAAAAAATTTTAAATGCCTAAAAAGTTCTAAAGGGGACCCCCTTTTGAATCGAAATTAACATACAAATCCCTATAGGAAATTAACATTGTTCCTATGCGAAGATAAGGTGGAAAGGGAATTTAAAAAGAGTAGAGAGAGACGATAATGTTTGCAAGTGGGAGAGAGAGAGAGAGAGAGACATATATGTTTTCTTTGAAACAATTAAAGACACAAATAAATTTTAAAAAAATGGGAATTTAAATAATAATTGATTTTTAATCTAATAAAAAGAAAAAGATTTAAATTCCGTTACCATGGCAACCATTTCTATCTTTCCTATGAAGAACAAGAGTAAAGTGGTCTTCAGAAGATTTCAACGGCAAAATGAGAATATACATTTTAAAGAGCATCTAAAAAATAGTTCATTTATGAATTTTAAAAAAAATCCTTGGAGGGAATTTTGAGAAAATCGAAAAAAACTGAAAAAGTACATCAGTAAAGTACTAGTACTTTTTGGCCGATTTTGTTCAAAAGCTTATTTTGAGATTCTTCAAAGGTACCTAAGTTAAATATAAAATTTCAATCCGCTAGCTCAACTCCTTCATGCTTAAAATCTGTCCACACACACAGACACACACACACACACACACACACACACACACATACACACACACAGACCAATTTGCGGGACCCACTTTTTTGGACTCAGGGGACCTCAAAACATGTATATCCATCAAAATCTCGACATCGAATTTTTGACATGATCGCAATACTTTCTCTCTCTATATATTTCATATATAGGGTACGAGAAAGTAAAAAATTAATAGTTTTTGATTAATTTTAACATTTTATCCTTGTTATTTGGAAAAAATCATCTGATTTTAATCTTCGAATCATAATTCTAAGTCAATTTTTAATAAAATTTTATTCGGTATAAATCCATTTGAGCTCAGAGACCCACATCTTGTGGGTACATGGATGGCGACCACGAGCTGCCCTAGCTGGGACTGGCATTACTTCTGTTCTTTGCATGTCAGTCTCTTCCCTTTTATAATTTCAACAGGCGTCAGACCGTGCGACGGGCCGGCCTTAACTATTCCTTCCCGGTCGCAAAAACCCATGAAACCTAAATTCCAAATTCCGCCGACCCAGCGCTGCGGGAATAATCAGGCAAAGAAAGAAGAAGAAGATTCGGTATAATTCCATTTTGTCTATGTAGAAAGGTTTTTGAGCTCAAATTTCTTTTCCTCATCTTTTGAAATTAGTGTTGACGTATTTCTCCATAGATGCCAAGTTTCATCTCAAGTTTCCTTTGAATTGGCTACTAATCATTTGAAATAAATAGGGGCGGAGTCTGGGTTCTTCTCTTATCAAAATAAAATAAATACATATAAATAAAACTATATATTGATAATATGATTATATTAATCCAAAAAAGAATTGAGTCTTTCGCAAAGTTTTTAAATTTAAATAAATTAAATTACTAAACTAAAAAATAAAATTGTTATGTTATTTCAAAGATGAAATTATTTACCAAAAAAAGAAAAAAAAGAAATCAAACTTTATCAGGTCAAAGATTTTTATTAAAAACGAGCTACGTTTCGATCCTATAAATAAAAATAATAATAATAATAATAATAATAGAAAAGTTATGGTTAAGAAACAAGTTCATATTTAATTTTAAATATTGACGCAACTGCTGCTATCTGAAATATTTTATGTTATTTTTCACGTTTTTATAAGTCACATTTTTAAAATCAGATCAATTCACTGCTTTCCAAATTAAAATATAGTGGTTTTTAGAATTGCAGGGGGGAATGTCCATTTTAAGGCAACATAAAAGACAGACCTCAGTAAATGGTTGCCTACGCGTAAGGTGTACCTGCCTTTAGGCCTTACACGTAGGCAACCATTTACTGAGGTCTGTCTTTTATGTTGCCTTAAAATGGACATTCCCCCTGCAATTCTAAAAACCATTCTATTTATTTTCATGAAACTTGATTAACACGTAGAGTTACTTGAGAAACTTCTGCTCTATCGGTTCGGCTAACCGTCTATTCATTAAAAGATATAACAAAAATTTTATACTCTTACTCCAGAACCTTTTCTTGGGATTTTATAATACATTCATCAGTGGCGCAACCAGGATTTGCTCCTGGGGGGGGGGTTTTGACTAGACGCGCAGCCCCTCTTTGGCGGGCGGAGCGCCTAGATGGGGGTCTTCGCCCCCTGCCACCCCCCCCCAATGGCTCGGGTCCGCCGACATCGGACCTTCGCCTTTTTTCTTTATTTGCCCTTTTAGCCTTATCCATAGGGTTAAGAAAATTATTACAAAAAATGAGGAATATAAAAATAAAAATCTGATGTGACTGGCGCACAGCACACAACTTTCTCTTACCTTCGGTAATCGAAAGTTGTGTTCTGTGCTTGTCACACCAGATTTTTTGTGTCGACATATATTTAGTTCCCGACAGTGCGGAACATATGAATTCAGATGTAAAATTTATAAGTAGGGAAATATTTATATTTTGTTACCATGGCAACCATTTCTCCTATCTTCCCTATGAAATACAAGAGTAAAGTGGTCTTCAGAAGATTTCAATTGCAAAATGAGAATATACATTTTAAAGAGCATCTAAAAAATAATTGATTTTTGAATTTAAAAAAAAATCGTTGGAGCAGATTTTGAGAAAATCGAAAAAAACTGAAAAAGTACATCAGTAAAGTACTAGTACTCTTTGGCCGATTTTGATTAAAAGCTTATTTTTCCGGTCCCGGGGGGTGTTTAACTTGAATATAAAATTTCAACCTCGTAGTTCAATTCCTTCATGCTTAAATCTTTTTCTTTTTATTAGATTAAAAATCAATTATTATTTAAATTCCCATTTTTTTATTACTTTTTTTATTTCTGTCTTTGATTGTTTCGGAGAAAACATATCTCACTCTCTCTCTCTCTCTCACTTGCAAACATTATCGTCTGTCTCTCCGCCTTCTCTTATAGGCCTAATGTTAATTTCCTATAGGGATTTGTATGTTAATTTCGATTCAAAAGGGGTCCCCTTTGGAACTTTTTACGCATTTAAAATTTTTTTTTCCAATTCTTATGAAATTTTGTATTTATTTACGATTCTATATTGTGTATAAAATGTCCAAATATGAGATTAAAATTTTTGAAAAATAACCATAGTTTATTTTCTGTCCTCTCTCCCACCCTATTCCTTATGTACATTAACGATCTCATGGGAGTAACCTCCAACCCAATTCATTGCTTTGCTGATGACAGTACCCTGCACTCAGTCAGGACTGGTGAAACCTCATCCACTGGTCGTCTGGGGGCTGTGTCGTCGATAAATGATGATCTTGGTCTCTTGGAGGAATGGGGAAACCTCAATCAAGTAAAATTCAATTCCCAAAAAACCCAATGTTGTTTAATTTCTAGACAAAAAAATAGGATTTGCCCTCCCCTTATTTACAGCAATAATAGTCTCGAGTTCAAAGATTCATTTTCTGTTCTGGGAGTGACAATTACATCTGATCTCTCCTGGAGCAACCACATCTCTTCTGTGGTTAAATCTACCGCAAGGAAATTGGGTTTCCTATTCAAAACGAAGCGTTACTTTTCCTCCCAACAACTCCTAATCCTCTATAAAGCCCAAATTCGGCCGTGTCTTGAATATTGTTCCCACCTTTGGCGAGGGGCGTCGAAAGACGCTCTCTCCTCCTTGGAAGCCATACAGAGGCGTGCAATTAGACTGATAGGTGATTCTACCCTTACTGCATCCTTACAGTCACTAGATCATAGAAGAAGAGTATCTGCACTATCTCTCTTCTACAGGTATTACCATGGTCAATGCTCTGCCGAATTAAAATCAATTATCCCACCCAATGCAACATATTCACGGAACACAAGAGAGGCATCTTCCCAGCATCCCTATGCTGTTCAGATCACGACTAACAGAACAAAACAATTTCATTCTTCCTTTGTCCCCATGACCTCCCGTGATTGGAACAAGCTCCCTGCGTCTATCTTCCCAAAAACCTACAATCTTCAGACTTTCAAGTCTAACCTCAACAGGCATCTTCTCAGTTCCCGCAGTTGAGTTTCCCCTTTATGCTTCTCCTTTTGTTTTATTTTCTTCCTGGCTGCATGTGACTATTGGTCATTATAGGTCTTCGGACCTTATGCACCCATTCCAAAAAAAAAAAAAAAAAAAAAAAAAGCTGTCAACATTTAAAATGCAAGTTTGAAACTAAGGTGCTATGGAAAACTAAATATATCTCGACACAAAAAATCTGGTGTGACCAGCACGGTGCACAACTTTCTCTTACCGAAGGGTAAGAGAAAGTTGTGTGCTGTGCGCCAGTCACACCAGATTTTTTACTTTCTCTTACCTATGTATATATGTAATATATATATAGAGAGAAAGTATTGCGATCATGTCAAAAATTCGATGTCGAGATTTTGATGGATATACATGTTTTGAGGTCCCCTGAGTCCAAAAAAGTGGGTCCCGCAAATTGGTCTGTCTGTGTGTGTGTGGGTGGGTGTGTGTATGTGTGTATGCATGATGGAATTGAGCTACGAGGTTGAAATTTTATATTTAAGTTAAACACCCCCCGGGACCGGAAAAATAAGCTTTTAATCAAAATCGGCCAAAGAGTACTAGTACTTTACTGATGTACTTTTTCAGTTTTTTTTCGATTTTCTCAAAATTGGCTCTAACGATTTGGTTTAAAATTCAAAAATCAATTATTTTTTAGAGGTTCTTAAAAATGTATATTCTCATTTTGCCCTCAAAATTGTTTGAGCACACTTTACTCTTGTGCTTCATAGGAAAGATAGGAGAAATGGTTGCCATGGTAACAAAATATAAATATTTTCCCATACTTATAAATTTTATTACATCTTGAATTTTAAAATATCGGCGGAAACTAAACTTATATCGACATGAAAAATCTGGTGTGAAAGCACAGAACACAACTTTCGATTACTGAAGGTAAGAGAAAGTTGTGTGCTGTGCGACAGTCACAGCAGATTTTTTTTCAGATCATTTACTTATTTCATCAAAAGCATTAACCATAGGCTCAAGTAACTCAATAAATGAATGTAGAGTTTTATATTAGTCAGTAGTAGTAAAACGAGTCTTATATTAGTCTTTTGTTTTTTATGATTTAGGAGAAATAACAAAAGAATTAGTTTTTTTTTTTATTTCTTATATATAATATATATTTTATATTATATACTTTACGAAAAATAAGCAATTTTCATTTTTGCTAAAATTTTTTTTTAATAATTTTTAAGAAATTATTTTTTTTATAATAAAAAGGGTACAATTTTTTTTCTTTTCTATTTTTAATAATTAGAGCCCGGATTCCTATGCAATTGCATATTCTATTTGCTAATAGGTACGTCACTGAAAACCAATTTTCTATCCGAATCATGCCCCCTTGGAGCTAGGGTTCAAATTCTATATTGCATATTTTTGCATATTTGGTCAATATTGCATAAAGTTGCATATTTAAAACTTTTTGGATATTTTAAATTTTTTTCAGTGAAAGTTTCATATTTTTTTTTTTAAACAAAAAAAAAAAAAAATTAAACGAAAAAAAAAATTTTTAAGCCTTTTATTACATTGTAAAAAATAAATAACTATATTTTTTATTCTTTATATCAGCGTTTCCCAACCTTTTGAAGTCCACGGCACCCCAAAGGTGCGTTGGGTTTAATATTACACACTAGCGGCACCCTTCCTTTTTTTTTCCCTATCAAATCGAAGTTTTTTTCCACCCTGGGGCAAATTTTTTTTTCCCTTGCGTGAAAATCATTTGACCTTTTTTTTTGGCAAAACTTTATTTTTTCGCCTTTTTATTTTATTTTTTTTATCTAAATATCTCGCGACACCCTTGGGTGCCGGGACACACCGGTTGGGAACCACTGGTTTATATCCTCTTTTAAGAAATAAATTTAGTTTTGCAAGAATTTTCGTTGGATGAATATCAAGTCAGTTGTGTTTCATAGTTCGAAGTCAAATTAATTAAAGAAAAAAATGCCAAAACAGGGGTCCTCGTTTGATTCAAAAATTTCTCAATGGATTGCTCCCTATGTTTTTTTTTTTTTTTTTTTATTAAATTTAGTTTTTTTAAATATTTTTTTTGAAAAAAATTGTGTTTTTAATATAAAATTTTCAAAATTAATACTTAAAAATTTGATTTGAATATAAATTCTGGTAAACAACTACAGAATTCACCTTTAAATTACCGATAATAAGAAAAAATTGTGTGCTGTGCGAACAGTCACACCAGATTACCCCCTCCGAGAAACTCCTCTGGATCCCCCACTGTATTTTTGCCATAAATATATTGCATATTTGGCTGCATATTTTAATACTTTTACTGCATATTATATGGCATATTTAGCGGTTTTTGCTGCATAAAATTCCGGGCTCTAATTATAACTCTATATAATTTTCTATTAGACTCAATGGATAATTCAATGTTGCGGTCCCCACAAGATGGCGGACGTGACTTAACCGTGACGTAGCGGTCGACTATTTTCTCAGCTCAATGTCCCTCCCTACCACCCTGAAATAAACAGAAACTAGCACCAAATCTAGTAGTTGTCCCAATCTACACGCGAGGCGCCACCAATCAACGACTCCGTGTAGTTATGCAAAATCTTCACAGAAGAGATATTTTGCATGCCTATTTATTAGGGTGTTTGAATTTTTTATATAAATTTGATTGAATATAAAAAACATTTTTGGCTTTATTCGTGATTTATTTTGACTTAAATTAGTAATTAGTAATAAAAATATTAATTAATGAGCCAATCTTTCTCGAACCGACCCAACATAATGTAGGATTTTCAATTTAGCTGCAAATTTTTTTACAGTTACCTACAACATTAAAAAGTTAGCAATGAAGAAAATGAGTAACGAGGTTGAAATTTTATATTAAAGTTAGGCACCCCCCCCCTGAGACGTGAAAATAAATTTTTGAACAAAATCGGCCAAAATTATTACAGTAGAACCTCGATAAGTTAAACCTCGCTAAGTTCAAAACCTCCGTAACTTAAAAATTTTTTCAATTCCCTTCCCTTGACAGCGTAAAACCTCTATTACTTAAAGAACAAAACCTCTGTAACTTAACCCATATCTTCCCGACAATAGAAATTTTGAAAAAATATTTTATTTTGTCATCAATTCCACTTAAAAGTAATTCAAATAAGATGATAAATATTAAAAATTAGCAGTATGTGTTGTCATTTTGACATAACTCAACGTTGCGCTCACGCAACGTTGGGAGTTTCCTGGTAAAAAATAATTTTTTTTTTATTTCAATCACCTACTTTTCTTTGCTCAAAATGTTAAATATTCATGATTGTATGCAGGGCCGGAACGAGGAGATTTTTTAAGGGGGGCAAAATTTAATTTGCCGCCCCTCCTTAAAATTTCCTATACAAAATTAATATCATTTTACCTTTTTTTAGTAAATCTTTCTTTAATTGCCGCCCCCTGATATCTGCCGCCCGGGGCCACGCACCCACTGCCCCCCTCTAGATCCGGCCCTGATTGTATGAAAAAACCGAACAAGATTGATTCTATTACTCATGAAATTTTAAAAAAAATGTGAATGAAGGTGAAACTGATATTTTTTGCATATGTAGATCATCTGGATTTTGCAAATTTTGCATCTCGTCTGCGCATTTTCTTCATCGCGGATTATAATATGGAGAGTTCTGTTCTCTCTTAATGTTCTTATTGAAATTACAAATGTCAGGTTATTTTAGTTTGAGCATAGTTTATTCAAAACTCTACTATATCATCCACTATTTCGTCTAAGAAATGTTCAAACAATTGTAAGCGTGTCAAATTCCCAAATTTATTTTTTATTTCTTAGACACATCTGACTTTACAGTTTTTAGGAGTATCACTGTTAGTTGGGACACACTTCGGCCCCTTTGTTAGAGGATACATTTTTTTCTAGTGTGGTTCATCATAAATTAGTAGTTTCAGGTACTGATATATCTGTTTTGTCGTCTATACTGGCATAAATTTTATATGTAGCACTATATGTACTGTAATTATTCACCCCCGTCATTGATAATCATAAGTCCATCTTCTATTTCTTCTTCATCAGTTAGTTTATCTACTTTAGGAGTTATCATGACTACATAAATGGCTTCTTCTCCCTCTAATTCCTCAAAAATAGCTATAATTTTCTCAGCTGTTAGTATTTTCTTTTTGTAGAAAGACATTTCTATGTTCAATAATTGAAAAATAGGACAAATAATAAAACAATAATAATAATAAAATAAAATACGAAAGTCATAGAAGGATATTATAATACGATGTTACTACTAAAAACCGAGCCGGGGAACTCCCAACGTTGCGTCAGCGCAACGGATAAATGTATCATTCGCTACTGTGTCATAGGTCTAATATATTTTAGAAAAAAAATATATGTGTATTCCACATCTATAACATTCTGGAATATGTACATAAAAGTTGAATTAAATATATTTTAGTACTTGAAAAAAATTATTGAAAAATATTGATAAAAACAGGTGTTCAGTAATTAATTTTTTTTCACGGAGTGTTGCACTTATTTTGAAATGTAAATACATAGAAAGAAAGCTTATGAATGCCTTTTAATAAATGAATGATGACTTTTGCATAAAAACTTCATTTTGACTGCATTTTATGAAGATAAACTTGGTGTTGCGTATACGCAACGCCGGGAAGAAATGGGTTAAACAAATATTTTGAGCATAGCCCTCGATAACTTAAAATAATATTTTGGTGACCTCTATAACTTAAAGTATTTCTTTACATATCATCGAAAAAATAGTTGATGCAGAAAATCAAAATTACATGAAGCAGAAAAAAATTACTGATTTTTTTGTAAATAAATAAATCTATTAATTTAATTTATATTTAACTAAACTATTCTAAATAAACAAATAGATCAAACGAAATTCCTTTTTTACTTACGTGCCCAAAGTCAATAAACCTCGGTACGTTAAAAATTATATTCAATAACCTCTCTAACTTCAACTCTCGATAAGTAAAAAACTCGATAACTCAAATTTCTAACCGTTTCCCTTGAACTTTAACTTATCGAGGTTCTACTGTAGTACAGTCAGGGACAATATTAAGTCCCACCCTGAGGCCTACATGACTTTAGAGCCCTGCGCGTAGGCAACCATTTACGGTGGTCTGTCTATTGAGTTGCCTTAAAATGGACATTCCACCTGCAATTCTAAAATTCATATTTTAATTTGGAAAGCAGTGAATTGATTGTTTTTGCTGCATAAAAATCCGGGCTCTAGTAATAATATATAGAAATTTGAATTTTTTTTTTCTCCTGGGGGGGGGGGGGTTAAAACCCTAACCCCCCTGGTTGCGCCACTGCATTCATTAGTTGTTCGTTTTTTTAAATAAGTACATAAATTTGCATATTAATAAAGTAGGAAAATAAAAGTAATTTAACAGAGCGCCTTAGGGCCTTTGCTTTTTTTTTTTTAGCTTGTATAACATAATCGATTTCTTTATTATAATTCTCTTTTACCATTTTAAAATTTCAATCACGTTATCTTTTAATTCTCCATTCATTTTCCAATATTTTATCTTCTTTCTTAAAATCATTAGAATTAGATATTATTCTAACAAGGAGACGCGACATAACCATCAGTTTTGCTCAAACTTCAGCCCTTTATAGTAATCCCTAAAGGCTATTGATTTGCAAAGAGAGCAAATACACAAGTAAAAAATTTTCAAAGTAAATTAAAAGTTATTTAACTTTTCTATAACATCTGAAGGGTTATTTTTTCGAAATAGAAAACTATTGACTCTAAAAAAAAAAAAAAATCAAATGTTCTCTCGCGTTTTACAAGTGGGATAATATTGAGTTTTTTTCTCGTCACTAATTTTGGAAAATTAATTATAATCAAATTCATAGCTTGCAAGTGGATATACAAATGCACGCCACATCCTTTAATTAATTATAATCAAATTTCTTCAATATGGGAACACAAAATCTACAAGTTGATTTTGAAATTAGAGAGAGTTCTTTGTGCTCTGAGAGTCAGATTTCCAGGTATACGTCATGGGGCTGTCGAAGGAGCTACGCAGCAGTTGGAAAAAAAGAAGAGAGCACTCATACGACCGACCTTTCTTTTGTGGCTAGGATACTTTCTTTATTTATTCCACCGATGCCACCATTGTTGTTGTGTAACAGATTTTTACGAATGAATGATTTTTAGAAAGCTAAAGAACTATAGAATATCGTAAATATGTTTTTTTTTTTTTTTTTTTTTTTTAAGAAAAAACATTCACACTTTTTTTCTCATTCACACTCACACTCACACACACATTCACACTGTCTTTTCGGCAGCTCAGGCCATTTAAGACATTTACGATAACCGTTATTTATGAATTTATATATATTAGGGTCCAGGCATTTTTATTTAAGCCATTAAATATATGTTTTTTGCATTCAGGGATATCTAAAATTGTATTAGGGGTGACCAAAGCAAAAAAAATCTTGAAAATTTCGATTTTTCTAAACTTTAAGCCGTTTGCGGCACGTCTAAATGACCTCCGATTGGGATGGAACTTAAAATTTATATGTATTCTAAATACCTGAATATTTTTACGGGGTGCGGCGTTAAAAATAATTTGAACATTCTAAATAAAAGCCGTTTTAGAGCCCATTTTCGACTAAAATCTATTTTGCTCTATATCTCTAAAACTGTGCCTGATGGAAAAATTCTAACTATATTTGAATTCAGAATGAAAAAATGCACTAGGTTCACTAATCAGATATTTTGTGAAAAAAACCTTGTCGACTAGTGTAATTAGTGGTAGTCAATACACAGTTAACGGTATGAAATTCGTATTGATTGACTACCTCGCCCTTGTGGCTTGGGCCTTTTTTCAACTTCAGAGAGAGATGGCAAATCATCACCCTCTTTGTGAATGCAATCTTAGCTGGATCAGTTGTTTATCTTATTATTTAGAAAAGTGTCCACGTGCAGGATGTTTATATTATCCTGGCATCTTTATGGCCATATTAGTTGAATTTATCTATTGTATATAAATGAAAGAAAACCTTCTTCTATTCATCCTTTTATAATATTTATTCAATTGCTTTATAAAATAAAAAAAAATTTGAAAACATCCCCACAACACTTCAAACAGTCATACGGTAAATAGACCCTTTTGTGCTGTGCCTAGTCGGTACCCTCGCTTGAACTCAAGATTCTTCCTTAACGTCTAAACACTTGCATTGCAACAAGAAATATCCCAAATTGGCAATAAACTTGCCCGCCTATGCGACTAGTATATTATACATATTGATAATATAATCTAAGGAGAAAGTATTATCATTGTAATTCTAACCCCCCAATTTTTTATATATCTTTACGTTTCAGGTCATAATGTATATGTAGAAATGAGAAAGATATTTGGTGTGAGTGGTCGCACAGCACACAACTTTCCTCTCTCTTACCTTCGCTAATCGAAAGTTGTGTTCTGTGCTTGTCACACCAGATTTTTTGTGTCGACTTATATTTAGTTTCCGACAGTACGGTACGTTTGAATTCAAGATATACAATTTATAAACGTGGGAAAATATTTATATTTTGTAACTGTCGAGTTACAAATGATGATGGCAGATGGTGGGTTGGACTGTATTATTTAGCTTACATAAGACCGACTTGCTCCTGGGAAAACGGAATAAAACACGTTAGATTATGAAATTGAATTAGTTTTGTGGCGATATATGGAAATCACGACCCTGAAGGATCATGATTCCATAGTCTATGTTAATTATTTCAATTTTTATTGATTTATTTTTTTGTTTTAATCATATTGAATTTTATTCTGAAAAAAAATGTATTATTTTTAATTTTAATGATATAATTAGAAAAAATTATATTTTTATAAAAAAAGAGAACTTTTTTATTAAAAAAAAAACTAGTTTCTTAAAAAAAAAAAATTATGCTCTGGACTGGCAAGCCAGCTGTTGATAGCAACTGAAGTAAAAAAAGAAAAAAATACCAAGAGTTACAGAAGTTCCAATCGCTTGGAAGGCTTTATCAAAAAAAGAAAAAACATTCTATGTCATATCTCGACATCTTCAAGAATTATTAATGCACACGACTTCGATATCACAAAGCAGCCTGAAAAAAATTTCTCCTGCGGCTTGCTCTGTTGATTGCACCTCCGAGATCTAATATACTGCACCATCAAGTGCTGTCGCCTTTCCATGGTACGCGGTTTCATCTCGACTACGAAAAGAAACATCACCATCATCCAGGGGCGCCGGAACGAATTTGAATCAGGGTGGGGGAAATTTTTTTAGAAAATTAAAATAATTTAACATGTTCAAATAGTATAAAACAAAAATAAATCTACTATAAAGCTTTAAAAATTTTAAATAAAATCACAATTTTGATAAAATTAAAATTTTTAAAAATTTGCTAGCCATTTTATCAACAAATTTTTTAGCCTATATTTATACTATTTGAAGGAAATAAATATTTTTTTATTTTTTCTTATCTAAAATTGGATAAGTGATTCATGATAGGTGGAAATGTATGATCGTCTTTAGGTTAGATAAAAATTTTTTAATATCAGATATATTTGACTGATATCTTAAAATATATCTAACAATTTCCTGCACTAGGTGAGTGAATCGGAGAATTGGCCCTAAGAGAGAGATGGCACTTCTGTTTGAGAAATTCTAACAAAAATTCTTCTTTCAATAACTTATAAATAGGATATCATTTTTCTTTTGGCCAAGTTTTTAATTATTTTTATCATTATTTTTATAATTTATCTGAAATATTATTAGATAAAAGTCAATTTATTTCTACGATATTTTTGCCAGGTCATCTGCATTTAATTGAATTTGAGGAAGTCAAAATTGAGATAAATAAAGGGTTATTCTCACGAAGGATCAACATTATTGTTAAAGGTTGGCGATTCGGGTGAATTTAATTGTCATCTATTTTATAAGAGGAAACTTGAAAAATTAAGGTACTTTTGAAAAGAAAATATTTTATTTACAATAACAATAATATTATAAAAGAATTTTTGTAAGGATAAAAATTTTTCTGTATTTAAAAAGGAAAAAATTTTTATAATTCGATGTATTTGACTTGAGGGTGTGCATGTAATTTTTATAGCTTTTATGTATTTTAGGCCTGATGATGGTTTATTGTAAAACCGAAACTGTTGAATTGTGCAATGCAGTCGCCAGACCTCAATAAAATTTTCCGCTAATAAATATTAAACTTATATAATATTTGTTTGAATTCAGAAAATCACAATAACAAAAAAATCTGGTGTGACTGGCGCACAGCACACAACTTTCTCTTACCCTTCGGTAAGAGAAAGTTGTGCACCGTGCTGGTCACACCAGATTTTTTGTGTCGAGATATATTTAGTTTCCCATAGCACCTTAGTTTCAAACTTGCATTTTAAATGTTGACTGCTTGAAATAAACTATGGTTATTTTTCAAAATTTTAATCTCATATTTGGACATTTTATACACAATATAGATTCGTAAATAAATACAAAATTTCATAAGAATTGGAAAAAAAATTTTAAATGCCTAAAAAAGTTCTAAAGGGGACCCCCTTTTGAATCGAAATTAACATACAAATCCCTATAGGAAATTAACATTGGCCAAATGCGAAGATAAGGTGGAAAGGGAATAAAAAGAGTAGAGACAGACGATAATGTTTGCAAGTGGAGAGAGAGAGATATATGTTTTCTCGAAACAATTAAAGACAGAAATAAAATAAAAATAAATGGGAATTTAAATAATAATTGATTTTTAATCTAATAAAAAGTAAAAGATTTAAATTCCGTTACCATGGCAACCATTTCTATCTTTCCTATGAAGAACAAGAGTAAAGTGGTCTTCAGAAGATTTCAACGGCAAAATGAGAATATACATTTTAAAGAGCATCTAAAAAATAGTTAATTTATGAATTTTAAAAAAAATCCTTGGAGGGAATTTTGAGAAAATCGAAAAAAACTGAAAAAGTACATCAGTAAAGTACTAGTACTTTTTGGCCGATTTTGTTCAAAAGCTTATTTTGAGATTCGTCAAAGGTACTTAAGTTAAATATAAAATTTCAACCCGGTAGCTCAACTCCTTCATGCTAAAAATCTGTCCACACACACACCCCCCCACACACACACACACACACACACACACACACACACACACACACACACAGACCAATTTGCGGGACCCACTTTTTTGGACTCAGGGGACCTCAAAACATGTATATCCATCAAAATCTCGACATCGAATTTTTGACATGATCGCAATACTTTCTCTCTCTATATATTTCATATATAGGGTACGAGAAAAGAAAAAATGTATCATTTTTAAAAAATAAATGAAATTAAATAATACATTTTGCCCCCCCTTGCCCCCTCCTTTAGGTTGCCAGGGGCAGGGCCGGCGCAAGCTATTCTGCCGCTCTAGGCAAGATATTTTTTTTGCGCCCCCCTCCAAAAAAAACTTTAAAAATTTAATTTGCCGCCCCCTCCTTAAAATTTTCCTTGATCTCAAAAATTTTTCTGCGAAATTTTTTTTTTTTTTTTCGCGGAACCAAAATTTTTTCCCGTGTGCCGCCCGCGGAACAATTCCTCTTGCGCGGAACCAAAATTTTATTCCCGCCCGGGAAAATATTTTACCTTTTTTTTAGAGACGCTAAATTTTTGCCGCCCCGGAACCGGAAATTTTTTCCCGTTTGGCGCCCCCGGAACCAAAATTTTTCTAAATTTTTGCCGCCCCGGGACCGAAATTTTTTTTCGGGTGCCGCTTGCGGAAGCAAAATTTTTTTTATTTTTCCCTTTTTGCCGCCCTCTCTAGGTTGCCGCACTAGGCGGCCGCCTAGTTTGCCTAGTGGACGCCCCGCCACTGGCCAGGGGGAGCAATGTACCCATGCCCCTCCAGTTCCGGCGCCTATGCCATCTTCACCCAAGAGGAAGTGACGTTTCCAAGGAGAGGTGGGATCCAACATTACAAGTAACAAAACTACACTGTTAAAAATTTTCGAGCCATATTCATACACATGTATAGGAAGTCTGTTACACAAACTGTTTATGAATATTCATTTTGGGTATATGAGAAAGGTCATATACCAAAAATGAACTTTCATAAACCCAGATATGAAATTTTTCATATTCGGGTATATGAAAAAATTCATTTTCGGGTATATGAATAAATTCATTTTTGGTATATGAAATTTAAATTACGGGTATATGAAAAAATTCATTTTCGGGTATATGAATAAATTCATTTTTGGTATATGAAATTTAAATTACGGGTTTATGAGAAATAATATACTTTTTTGTGAAAAATGAAAGTAGGAGAACTTTTAATTATAGACCACATATTTGTATTAAATATTCATTAAAAATATATAAATTCTGTACAAATATATATATATTTTTAATAAATATTTAATACAAATATGTGGTCTATAATTAAAAATTCTCCTAATAATAATATTTCAAACCACAAAAGCTTTAATAAACAAAAATTAAAGTCCTTACGAGTTTATACTTTTGAGGGAAAGTGAGTGGTCTAGGTGAAATAATAGTTTTTTTTATTTATTTTATTTTTTATTTATTAAAAAAAATTATATTATATTAAAATATACAATTTTACTAAATAATAAAACAAATTAAAGTATTAAAATAATAAATTTGTATCAAAAAATAAATTTTTATACATTTCCAAGTAAATTTAACACAAATACAAATCATTTTAATTATTTAATACCAAAAATATGTCGATTTTCATCTTCTTTGAGAAGAAATAAAGAGTTACATTTTCATTGCAGTTTGATTGGAGTTTATTCTCTGGTTGGAGTATTAACTAACCTCACCTGAAAAATGACAAACAATAATTGATTTGAAATTGAGAAAAAAAAAATTTCAATGAAAAAATTCAAATTCAATACTTACGATTTTGTTAGTAAAATGTTCTTATTTCAATATATTGATTAAATATTTATATTTCCTTTTAAATAATAATACACGTTCATATCTATGCGTTAAATCAGCTACTTCAAAAACAGAATTTGGTGCCAACCTTACCAATTTCTTGTATATTTTAAAATTAATTATTTTGGTGAAATTGTTAATTTTAATTTTTATAGCTAATTAGTTGAATTACTTTATAAAAATTATTTAATTAGTATGATTTTAATATACTTCATAAATTTTTAAATAGTTTAGAACGCGAATTTCAAACCAGAATTTAATAAATTTAGATTTGTGAAATAAATTTTAAAAGAATAATTTCAAGTTTCCTTAAAATAATTATAAAATAATATTAATAAAAATTCCTTGAGGTAGTCGAGTTATTTGAGAACGTTTAGACCAGTGATTCTCAACTTGTCGCGGTGCACTTTTAACGATTTCAAAATTTGTCGGCACACAAAGAAAAAGATAAGTTTAAAAGTTGGTAATTTGTTCATAAACTTTTATATTAATTTTATTTCATATTCTGGGTGTATTAAAATTAAACTACCAAAGTATATGAAAAAAGAAGAAAAATTCATATTTTTTTTAAAGCGATACTTATTCATATACTTGTATATTAATTTTAGCTCATATCCTGGTCTATTAAAATTAAACCACCAAAGTTTATGAGATATGAATGAAAATTCATATTTTTTTTTACAGTGTATATTTTTTTATTGCAATTGCAAGCATTAAATTGAATTTTAAATGATTTTTAATATAATAAATTGAGCTCACAAACACAAAAAGAAAACTTTCATAATAATTTTAAACAAATATAAAAACTTAAAATTTTTTTAATTTGCCAAAATAACTAATAATAAGAAATTTCTATTTAGATCTTTAAATATTCTAAAATAAAAATTTTCTTTATAAATATATTTATACTCTTTATTGTCATTGTGATTAAAACAAGAAAAAAAAAATCAATTCACTTCAAGGGCGGATCCAGAGGTGTCTCTCGGGGAGAGGGGGGGGGGGGGGGTAATCTGGTGTGACTCGTCGCACAGCACACTATTTTTTTTGTTAATTTCGGTAATTTAAAGGAGCATTCTGTACTTGTTTGCCAGAATATAAATACAAATCAAACTTTTAAGTATTAATTTTACATTAAAAATAAATAATTAATTAAAAATAAATTTTTTTTAGAAAAAAAGTATTTTTTTTCACATCTCGTTGGGGGTAATTACCCCCTTTACCCCCCCCCCTTGTATCCGCCCTTGATTCATTTTTCTCTTATCCCCACCATGATCAGAGCAAAATAAGTCGATAGTTTATTCATGCACAAAGTTGTTATACAAATACTTTTTTTTTCTTGAAGTTAGACCGAAATATATAATTTGAATTGGTTTAGGCCGAAAGGGTGGATAATTTTGAAAGGCAATTAAATATGAATGGAAAAGTAATATATTTGAGAAAAGAGAAATGAATGGTAAAAATGATTGTATAATGGAGTGGCGTGGTTTAGTGAACGAAGGATGATGTATCTGGCGTGATTCCGAATAGTCATTCAAAGAATATCAGGTGATAGGCAGGAGTCAATAAAAGAAAAGTAAAGTAAAGAGTGGGATTCCGGCCCTAAACCATTTACCAGATCGGAGTTTCTTGGTAGGGACGAATAATGATTTGGTACTTGCTATTTAGTTTTTAGAAATACACCAGCCATGGTCGAAGTCAAGTCGGAGACTTAGGAGACTTGGCGTCAGGTATTAGTAGAGAAACTTGAGACTAGTTCATGTTTCCTGTTTCCTTTCCTCAGTCCAATGTCGTTTTCTAGTGGAGAATTCGCGATCCATTTTTGACGCGAACAGTTACCATGGAAACCATTTCTTCTATCTTTCCTATGAAGTACAAGAGTAAAGTGTTCTTCATAATATTTCAATGACAAAATGAGAATATACATTTCAATGAGATTATAAGTTGCCATCTCGAGAGTCTATTCATCGATATATCCGTTAAATCTTGAGTATAGTTGTATTAGTAACTCGGCGGACTATGTTTCGCTCTTTCGAGATGAAAAATCTTTCTCCAAGACGAGCAAGAATATTGAGTTCTGTTGGGAAAATTATCTTAATGAAGATATTTAAGATAAAGTCCTGTGAGTGAAGTGTGATATGATAAGATTATTAGATGTTAAAGGAATTCGTCGAAATGTATTTCGTTCTCGCCAGATTTCTATCGGCACCCAACGTAGCCTGTCAGCAACCGCCCTCAAAGTAAACTCCATGACGAAAATCGAAAGAAATATTTTTAATTGTTGTTGTGTATGCATGACAATTTCTTCCCTCTTCGACTTCGGATGCAGGGGTGATATTTTCGAGAGGTATAAAATCATTTAACTGAAACCATTGAGGTGAGTTTATGTTCAATCCACGGGTGGTCAGATCCATGGTGTTGAGCTTTCCAGAAATGTTTTCATACAGGTTCAGGTAAGTTGGCTTGTATTTCCGATACTCGATAAACACGAAAATATTCCAAATTGATGGCGTTGATTTTATCCAACTCAAGACGACTGTGAAATCAGATAAGCAAAAGATATGATAAGATGGTTCAGGTAAGGGTTGTTCGACGAGATTTATAAATTGTTAAAAATATCACTGCACATAATTCCAAGCATGGTAGAGATACGGTTTTCAGAGGAGCAAAACGACCATTAGCTTCTAATAAGGAGGACATCAATAATTTATTCTCCTTATTGTATTAAAGTAAGTATAAAAATGAATCTTCATTTTCTCTCCAAAAGATTTTAAAAAACGTCCGCTTTTCCGTCCTATTCGAGAGATTGATAAAAATTTCACAAGATCTGTTGAATTGGAAACAGCCTTAATTGAGTTAAAATAGACCTAATATTATTTTGTAGTGTTGGTCCAGTTTCAAGAATGTCATTAAAAGATAAAAAAAAAAAAATGTACCACTACTGACCCAGGAGTGAATCTTTTTTCTTAAATGGTAAAATTATAATAAACCCTCCCAAAGGGTCTCGCTTATAAGTTTAACGCAGGGAGGTCTTTGAATAATTTTATTTGTAGAAGAATCTGTATCAATTTCCCAAAATGAATGTATGTTAATAAGAATAGCAATAGTTGTCTCATCATAATTTCAAATTACTACGATCAGCTGGTTGTCATTCTTGCGCAGGGCCCGGCAACTTCTATGGTTTAGGCCGCCTTCATTTTTATAGTTACGTTGTACCTCCCTGGCGGCGCCACATGTACTTGCGCAGTAGTGCGTAAATAAATACATTCTGCGCATACTAATACTACTACTGCTATTTAAAATTTAAATTTTATTTATTTTTTTTAAAGTTTGATTAACTAAAATAATTTCAAAAATATTAATAGCATTGCTTTCCTCAAAATTTCTTATTGAAATAAGAAATAATAGAAGAAAACACATGATAATAATTAATTTGAAAATATATTGCCAGAAGTGGAAAATTATGATAAGAGGTAATAACAAAAAAATAATTATTTGAAAAATGTTTTTATTTAAAAAAAAAAAAAAAAAAAAAAAAAGAAAAAAATCGTGAAAGATGTTTTGGATAAAAATCCTGACATTCACCGTAAATAAGTCTTTGTTACATATTTTAAAAAACAAATTTACCATTAAGGAAAACCAAAAAAAAAACCTTAATGAGGATTTTACAAAAAAAATTACAAATAAACATTAATAAAATATAAACTTAAAAATAAAAATAAAAAAATATAAACGTTTTATAATTAGCCTACGTAAATCTATAATTTGGACCTCTTTTTCGAATGTTTTTCCCTATAAATAAAAGCATATCTAAATAATTTATTGCGGTAATTCCGAGTAATAATTTTGCCTGATAAAATATTATTAATTACTTTGCAAAAATAGTTAATTTCTGAAATGCAGATTAATTCCATAAACTTGGCCTTAATCTGCATTTCATGCTCCTTGCATTGCATCCATTCAAATGACATATGGGAGATTTCCTTTTCCAAAAGATTTGTTAATTTTGACATATGGGCTGCCTGTTAACTTTATTAAGATAATTCTGCCATTTATACTGGCGCCCCTCCTCCATATTTTTAATGCGTCTTTAATACATGGGCACTTTCCTTCTCAGTGGCGCAGGGCTCTTATACGTCCCATACCCAAGAATTCGAGTCCGTCTGGTCCTGATGATTACCGTCCTGTGTCCCTTTTGTGCGCTATCTCCAAGATATTCGAAAAGATAGTTTTTAAACAGGTTAACAAGTATTTAAATATAAATAATATGAATGATTTGTACCAATCCGGATTCAGAAGGGGTCACAGTACTCAGACGGCTCTTTTGAAGGTTACACAGGATTTGCTGCGGGATATTGATGGGAGGAGACTTTCGATTTTGCTACTCTTTGACTTTAGTAAGGCTTTCGACACGGTGGATCTGGATTTGCTTTTGTCTAAGCTTGCTGGCCTGAATTTCTCGCGAAGTGCGATTGGTTGGTTTAGATCTTACTTGACAGGCCGGGAGCAAGCTGTTATTGGTTCGGGTGGTATTGGCTCCTTTTTTGAGAACTAATCGTGGTGTCCCCCAGGGCTCCGTGCTTGGACCTCTTTTGTTTTCCATCTATATAAGTGACATCTCGAGGGTTATTGACTGCAATTACCATCTGTATGCTGACGATCTGCAGATTTACCGCTCGTTCATTCCTAGCGAAGGGCCCGCTGCAGTTGATGCAATGAATGTCACGGTTGGAAAAATTTGCTCCTGGGCTAGGGAGAACGGTTTGGTCATCAATGCCCGAAAGACGAAGGCTATTCTGATTGGCAGTCGCTCACTAACGGCTAGAACTCTGCGAGATTTACCTGGAGTACAGGTGGAGGGTGTTACGTTGCCCTACGAGACGTGTGTTAAAAATCTGGGGATGTTAATGGATAGCGGTTTGACATGGTCGGAACAGGTGGAGATGGTGCACAGGCGAGTTTATTCCATCCTTTATCAGATTGGACGACTTAGGGAGTCTCTTCCACTCAGGACTAGGGCCCAGTTGGTGCAGGCTTTGATAGTGCCCCATTTTGACTATGGAAGTGTAGTCTATGGGGGTCTGTCGGCGGGTCTTGGCCGCAGGCTTGATATGGCGCTGAATGCATGTGTTCGATTTGTATTCGGTGCCTCCAGGTTTGAGCACGTGTCGCAATATTATGATCGCCTTGGGTGGATTAGACTCACTGAGAGAAGAGCTTACTTGTTGGGAGGGCTCCTATATAAAGTAATTAACAGTGGGACACCTGCCTATTTATTTGATCTTTTGAAGTTTTCCAACAAAAATATGTATGGCTTGAGGTCCTCCCGGCAGAGTTTAATTATCCCCAACCACACATCAACTGCCTTCCATGAGTCGTTTCTGGTTCGTTCTGCTCATCTTTGGAACTCGATCCCGCTATCCTGGAGGGGGGGCTTCATATGGGACCTTCTTGGCGAATCTGAGAGCCTATGTGGTGGGTCTGAGGAATTAGTGGTTGGAACGCTGTTTGGGGTGGGAGAATGAGAAGATCAGGTCTTGATTGTCTTTCCTGTTTGTCGGTGGTTTGTGGCCATGGGTGGTGACTAAAGATTTAGGTTGTGATTTTTGAGCGATTGTGATGTCTAGATTTATGTTTAAGAAAAATATTAATAAATGTTTGTACTCGCTCATATGAGGCACCCATGCCTCAGAGCTAATTTGTAAAAATAAAAAAAAAAAATAAAAAAAAAATATGAATTAATTTTGGAATTATTTCGACTAAAATTTCGTGACTAGATTCGAAAAGTTGCAAAAAATTTTCACTTGAGTAAAATTGATTTTGATGGATTTCTCCCGTATGGATCTCATGTCTGGGAACAATAGATAAGAGATCTAGCATACAAATATTACAATTTTTAGTTAATTTTAACAATTTTTTACAAAGTAAGCTAGCATTGCAAGCTGTTGCAGATCTCGGTTTATTCGTTGTGGGATAATTAGGACGAATTATCACTAGATCTGTTTGTTCTTCTTCTGAACAAATAATTTGGGGTGATGTATCTTCAGTAGGGTTATCGCTACTCTCCAACATACTGATCAAATCAAGGAGCATATCAGCATTATCATTTTCACAATTCGAATTTGGAGAATGTGAAGATGAAATATAGTTAATTAACAAAGACTTATAGGCTCCTATGAATTGCTAGCACGAAGGATTTGTGTTGCGAAAACCTTGACTTCTGATAGAGCCGAAAAATTTTTCCAAAGCATCCTGATTAATATTGCGAGGAGCAAAACCCAGCTAATTTTTCCTTTATTAATAATCTATCCCATAAACGAATGAACCCAGTCAAAGTATAAACAAAATTTTTTACAGTTGTTACTTGCTTTGTAGGATGCAATGTCTCAGGATCAACAAATTTTATTTCTTTCATTACCGCCCTTTTTTAGCCATAATTCTTTATGCCCACTTTCTTCAGTAACTTTACACCTCCATTTGTGAGCGTTATCTTTGGTCACATTATACCCATTTAAAGAATCAAACAATTCGTTCATATACATCAAGAAATATCCAGTCTTCGATTCCAGTGGGCGAATCTTCACCTGATATTGGCTTTGTTATACTACTATTACGAATGTATAATTTGACCCACAGTTCAGGGAGACGGGAGTGGGGGTGGGAGTGTCTCCGTGCCGTCTATAAAAAAAAGTAAATAATTAATTTTTAGATGGTATATTAAAAAAATCTCGGAATTAGATATGTACATATATATTATTAAAACTTCAAAAGAATTTTTTGGCGAAACATAATTATTAATAAATTTAAAATAAAAGATAAATCCTTATTTATTTCGCACTTTTTATTTCCAAATATACAAAATTTCTTTGGGATATTTCGGCCGCATCACACAGCCATCTTCAGCCAAGACTAAAAATACATTAAAAGGAGCAAGGTTAAATGATAACACAGTACATTATACATTAAATGTCAATAAAAGGAAACAACAATGTACTTACAATTTAAGGTTGGAAAACGTCATATAATAAAATAAACCTCGGCTCATCAGATATCAACTTTTCAAAAAAATACATTTGTCAGTACCTCAACAACACTCGTTTGATTTCTAAAAGCCAGTCAACCGGGCAAGGCCTTCTAATATAAAAAGGAGATAATCTCTTTATTTATAGATGGAATTTTTCTATATAAAATTAATTAATAATATTTCTTAAAAAGAAAAATAAATAAACATGCAAGGCCCCCCCGGCCACTCGCAGAATTTCCCATATTTACATACAACCAGACACTGGGTGGAACAAAGTTTTTTATTTTTTACATTTCTAAATTGATATATTGCCCAACATTACTTCATTGAGAATATTAAAAAACTTAGATCCAATACAACCAATAAATAAATAAATAAATACAGTCAGAGGATACACTTAAAAAAGTCTGAAATTTTCTCACTATCACCCCTAAAATTGACACATTTATTGGTGTTGCACACAATATAACAGCACTCTTTTATTTTTCTTTTCTCCAAATTTTTTTCATAACTTAAAATCTTCGCGTTTTCATAGTCGAATTCATGTCTGTTCTCCAACGAATGAATCGAAAAGGCTGTTTTTAATTCCTTCTTCCTTACCGATAACTCATGTTCATAAATTCTTCTCTTCAGCCTCCTCTTCGTCTCTCCTATATATTTACAGGTAGCACCCTTCAATTTGCAAGTCTTGCATTCTACTTCATAAATCAAATTTGATTGATCAAATTTTGAAATTGGATCTTTGTTATTATATATACTACTGATGACTTTTGTAGGTTTTTCAATCAGAACTACATTATTATCTCTTAAAACTCTTTTCTGACTGTATTTATTTATTTATTTATTTATTGGTTGTATTGGATCTAAGTTTTTTAATATTCTCAATGAAGAAATGTTGGGCAATATATCAATATAGTAATGTAAAAAATAAAAAACTTTGTTCCACCGAGTGTCTGGTTGTATGTAAATATGGGAAATTCTGCGAGTGGCCGGGGGGGCCTTGCATGTTTATTTATTTTTCTTTTTAAGAAATATTATTAATTAATTTTATATAGAAAAATTCCATCTATAAATAAAGAGATTATCTCCTTTTTATATTAGAAGGCCTTGCCCGGTTGACTGGCTTTTAGAAATCAAACGAGTGTTGTTGAGGTACTGACAAATGTATTTTTTTGAAAAGTTGATATCTGATGAGCCGAGGTTTATTTTATTATATGACGTTTTCCAACCTTAAATTGTAAGTACATTGTTGTTTCCTTTTATTGACATTTAATGTATAATGTACTGTGTTATCATTTAACCTTGCTCCTTTTAATGTATTTTTAGTCTTGGCTGAAGATGGCTGTGTGATGCGGCCGAAATATCCCAAAGAAATTTTGTATATATTATTATATTATTATTATTATTATGGACCTAAGGCACTTTGAACTGCGACCATTGTACATATATATACAAATATATCTACGTGAAGAGAGTGAGCAGATTTGAGCCCCGGGTGAGATGACCTCAAATGCCGTCCAATCTTTCTGCCCCCTTGCAGATTTGGCTAACAATCGAATTTTCTCCAGGATTGGCGGCGATGAGTTTCGGTGGCAATTAATAATAATCGGCAGGTGCGTTACGGTCGTCACGACCAGGCTCGTTCACTCGATTTTTTCGTTCTCCTCTTCTTTCTATGCTCCCTTCCGCTCGCTCTCGCTCCGTCTCTTCTCACTCCCCCACCTCTCTCATACCAATCCCCCCCCAGCAACCATTATTTGGTACAAATATTCTTCCCTTTCCTATTTTTTTTTTTTTTTTTTTTTTTTTTATATCGGTTGTTTTTTTAGGTCCTGAACGTGCCAATTCCCAAGGCGTTTTCCTTCTTCATTTTCGAGCTGGTATGCCGTCGGGCTTATCCTCTTAACAACTCTGCATTTACTAGACTTGGCTGAAAAGTATGTTCCGGTATCAGAGATGTGTGTTTTTCTTCCACACTATGTCTCCTGGTTTAAAATCCTCAGCAGGTCTTCGTCGGAGATTATACTGCCTTGAACTTGATTCAAAGGCTCTTCAGATTCTATCAGCAACATCAAACCAAATATAAGGCAGATTCCCAAGCTTCTTAATGTGGTCTGACTCAGACATTGAAGGCGATATTCCGGTTGAAGAGAAAGCCAGTTTGTGTCTACCCGAGATAACTACTTCACGACCAAAGTTCAAAAAGTTGGGACAAACCTGTACTCTCATGGACCGCAGAACGAAGCGCATAACCAATTTGGGGAAGATGTTTGTCCCATAAACGATGGTTGTCTTTTATATAAGATCCTATGACCGTCTACTCGATTAACACGTTCAGCAGGATTGGCTTGCGGATGGTAGTATGGATTATATAGAGGTTCCACTTAATATTCAACTAATTTCTTCTTAAAATCCGCACTTCGAAATTGTGGACCATTGTCACAGACAACATAACGCGGAGCACCGAAAACACAAAATATCTCCCTCTCTAAGATGCTGGTCACATTTTTCGATGTGGCGGTTTTTAACGGGAACATTCGACTGAATTTGGTGAAACAATCAGATACCAGGAATATCCAACGGTTCCTATTGGTCGATGACGAAGGGAGTGGTCCCATTAAATCTGCGCAAATCATCTGCCACGGTTCCGTAACCATTCTTTGTTTGTCGCTTAATCCCATAGGAAATCTTTGTTCAGGTTTTTGAGACAAACTGACTTCACATCGATTCACATATCGAGCTACATCGCATCCCATTCCAGGCCAGTAATAATGCTGAGCGATTCTTTTTAGAGTTTTCAGGCGACCTAGATAACCACACGAAGGGGGATCGTGATACGATTGAATTAATTCTTTCCATAAATTACAGCTGAGAGTCAGCTTTCCAGGTACTGGTAATCTATATATCTAATGGTTTGCATTGTTTTATGTTGCAGTCTGCGAGTATTTTGTTCATGCTGATTGTCAGGACTTCGCAGTGGCCGATTGCAAAGAGAATGCGACATACGTTCCCGGTAAAGAACTCTCCCTTGTCCATCATGAACATCATTGGCGCGAGGGCAACTTGCCCAACAACTCGAAATGCGCTGTGTGCAAGAAGACCTGCTGGTCCGCCGAGTGCTTGGCTGGAATGCGCTGTGAATGGTGCGGCATGACGGTAAGTTTCAATTTCAGCTGTTTATAGTCACTCAACAAACTCTTAGTTTTAATCTAATAGAATTTTTTATTCATTAATAAAGCATATTTTCTTTCTCCTTTAAATTGTCTAGTGCTAATCTAAAGAATATTAAAATAGACATAAACAGAAGGCCTTTTATAAAAAAATAAAACAGTTGATTAGTAATTTATAGCTAGGGGGAAAACTATTGAATATTTGGGTCCTTTCCTAGCTATTAAGAAAATATTTGTATTTATGTTTATGAACTATAATTAATGGCCTGATTATGCGCCGTCGAATTCATGATATTCTTGTTATTAATAATATTATGTAAAAATTTTAACATTCTATTAAATTTTTCAAAATGAATAAGAATGTTTTTACTTTCTCGTACCCTATATATGAAATATATAGAGAGAGAAAGTATTGCGAACATGTCAAAAATTCGATGTCGAGATTTTGATGGATATACATGTTTTGAGGTCCCCTGAGTCCAAAAAAGTGGGTCCCGCAAATTGGTCTGTGTGTGTGTGTGTGTGTGTCTGTGTGTGTGTGTGTGTGTGGACAGATTTTTAGCATGAAGGAATTGAGCTACCGGATTGAAATTTTATATTTAACTTAGGTGCCTTTGAAGAATCTCAAAATAAGCTTTAGAACAAAATCGGCCAAAAAGTACTAGTACTTTACTAATGTACTTTTTCAGTTTTTTTCGATTTGCTCAAAATTCCCTCCAAGGATTTTTTTTTTTAATTCATAAATCAACTATTTTTTAGATGCTATTTAAAATGTATATTCTCATTTTGCCGTTGAAATCTTCTGAAGACCACTTTACTCTAGTTCTTCATAGGAAAGATAGAAATGGTTGCCATGGTAACGGAATTTAAATCTTTTTCTTTTTATTAGATTAAAAATCAATTATTATTTAAATTCCCATTTATTTTTATTTTATTTTTGTCTTTAATTGTTTTGGAGAAAACATATCTCTCTCTCTCTCTCTCTCAACCCAACTCCAACTCTCGTGCGGGCCACACGTATTATCTTTAGCTCCTCATACTTTTAAAATTTTTCACGCCAATATGCCTAATTATTGTGCCAAATGTGAAGCCCAAATACCAAAAAAGGGATTATGCTCAAACTGTATTGATTCTGCGGACATTTCCCTCTCAAGTCTGCATGCTATGTTACGAAGCGTCATTGAACAAAATTCCGAGATTATCAAATCGGTGGAATTCACAAATGACACTGTTAAGGACCTCAAGACCAGCATGGAGGAGATCATGGCAAAGGTGATGACACTGAGTCAACGCGTTGAGACCCTGGAGACTTCCAACAAAACTCTAGTCTCTGAAAACGCAGCCCTAAAATTAAGGGTCGAGGGGATGGAGCAGAGGTCCTTGACCACCAACAACACCATCGAGATCACTGGCGTCCCCCTGGAGCAGAATGAGGATGTTAACCAGGTGGTAATCAACGTGAGCAAGGCTCTAAACGTCACTGTCACTGGAGAAAATATATCCTCATCTTTTCGTCAGCGTCGCCAATCTGGGTACCCCAATGAGCCCCCAAAAATCATGGTTCGATTTTGTCACCGGCACATCGTAGAAGAACTTCTGAGGAAGAGAAGAGTCGTTCGAAACTTCTCTACCAGACAACTCGGTGCTCATGACAATGAAGCGAAGACCATCTACCTTCATGAGGCCCTAACTCCCTACTTCCGGAGGATCTACGGCGCTGCCAATAAGCTGAGACGTGAGGGGGGTCATAAAGTACCTCTGGGTCCGAAATGGAGACATTTTTGTGAGAGCGAAGGACGGTGAGCCAAGAAAAAACATTAAATCTCTAGATCAATTAGAAAATTTTTAATAATTTATCTATTACTTTCACTCGGACCCCTATGTTATCATCACTCTCATTTTTGCCATTGTTACATAAACACGATCACAGGCCTATTAAAAAACTATATTTATTTTTATTCTTGCTCTTTTTTCTCTCTGAAAAAGTATTTTTCCCTAGCAAAACTCTATTTTTTTATATTTTTTATCTTTTCTTGTAATCGGAATATTAATCACAAATTTCATTTAAAATCATTTTTAGTCAATTTTATTAATAAATATTTCCATAAAGGAATTGTTCTAGATTTATACTATATTATTAATCCTCTTGAAACTCAATTCTCTTATTTAAATTATTTGATATACAAATTTCTTTATAAAAACACTGATACTTTGCATTTAATCGAGTCAATTAATTTTTTATTATTATTTTTTTTTTTTATTATTTTTTTTCTATTTCGTTTTTGTATTTTTTTTTTTTTAATTTCTTTCTCTCATTCTTCATTTGCCAGTTCGCATCTTTGTGTTTAACACAGGAATGCGAGGTGGTGAATTGTTTGAGGGAGTGTATACTTTATATTTTAATTTTTTTTATATATTGTATATTTTATTCAATATAGTTGAATGTGAAAGGGGAAAGAATCACCCTTACGATTATTTATTTTTATTAATAAATGAAATATGCGTGGCTAATAGATCAGCTGTTAAAAATGTTATAGGAGTGGCCATCTGGTTCGTGGTGGGATCTTTGCCTGTCTCTGCCGGCGTTTTTATTTTTGTTTTTAATATTTTTACTTTCTTTTATTTTTACTTATACAGCCAGGAGGTGATTTATGCCTCATTTCTTCAGTGCTTTGGCAAAATTTTCTTGGGGGCTACCATCGACCGGTCTTGTGGGCTCTCCCCAGTGAATGACTGTACTTTTTTATTTATTTCATTTTTTAAACAAGGCGGATGCGATGGATGACACTCTGAGGCTATGTCATATTAATGCTCAATCTGTCCCTGCGCATTTTGGTGAATTTAAACACCATTTCGAGAGGGGGGGTTTCAAATCATTTGCATAAGTGAATCGTGGCTTAAACCCATTATTTCTTCACAAAACTATTCCCTGGGTGGATATAATTTATTCAGGTGTGATCGTCCCATCCGTAATGGCGGTGGGGTTGCAGTGTATATAGATTCACGTTTTACATGTAAGATTCTCACAGACTCAGGACAATATACGGCTTCGTCCGTAGAGTTTATAGTCATTGAGGTGTGTATAACGAATGTTAAAATCTTATTAATTGTTGTTTATCGACCTCCTAAAGTGGGCTTCTATACAGACCTTGAGTCCGTGTTGAATAACTACTCATCTCAATATTCAGATGTAATAATTACGGGTGATTTCAACACAGACTTCAATAAGGCCTCTGCAGATAAAACATATCTTAGTAATCTGTTTCATTCTTTGGATTTAAAAATAGTCCCTCTGAACCCCACCTATTACACCGCCACCTCACAAACTTGGCTAGACCTACTTATTCTAAACGGACCTTTGTATGAAAGGTTGATCTCCTATGGACAGTATGCTGTTCCTTTCCTCTCGGGTCATGATTTAATTTGGATTGATGTTAGAGTGGGAGTCCCTAAATATAAGCCCTCCGTAATCACCTTCAGGGATTTTAAGAATTTTAATGGAGATAGATTCCTAGAGGACCTATCTGAAGTCGATTTTAGCCCTCTATATAATGAAAATGACCTCGACAGGAAAGTCAATTTCCTTAATGAACATCTTCTTGAAATGTTTAATAAACATGCACCGATTAGACATATTTTTGTTAGGCGCCCCCCTTCCCCATGGCTGACTAGGGATATAAGAAATTTGATGAGAGAGCGAGATAGGACCCGGCTTAGAGCAATTAGGACTGGAGACCCTCAGATCTTTCAACAATTTAGAGCATTAAGAACTAAAGTTAAGCAGGAAATTTTCAAGTCGAGAAAAAACTACTTTCAAGAACTCTTCCTTAGCTCCAGAGACTCCAGAACACTATGGAATACCCTACGTAAAATTAACATTGGAAAGAATGTTAATAAATCAAGTAATCCATTCAACGTCAATGATATGAATAAATATTTCTCTTTAAGTAGTGTCAGTCCGAGTGCAGAACAAGATAGTCCTCGAGATCCAATTCCGTTTGATCCTGAGAGATTTTTCTTTACACCGGTCTCTGTAGAAAACATCATCCTTTCTATCCTTCATTCTTGGTCGAATAGTGCGGGCATAGATGAGATGCCAATAAAATTATTCAAACTATCCCTGTCTGTCATCCTTCCAGTTATCATTCATATTTTTGATTGCTCACTCCAGAGATCCTACTTCCCCCAAATATGGAAGAGCTCTTTAATTCGTCCTATCCCGAAGGTGAGGAATCCGACCAGTGTAGAGCAGTTTAGGCCAATTTCTCTACTCTGTTCTCTCTCAAAAATATTAGAAAGAGAAGTATTCTCGCAAATCAATCACTTTCTCATAACTAATAACCTACTTAACAAACATCAGTCTGGATTCCGTCTTACCATAGTACCCAGACAGCTTTGCTCAGGGTAACAGACCATATAAAGCTGGGAATTGATAAAAGAATGGTCACTATTCTAGTGCTTTTTGATTTAAAAAAGGCATTCGATACGGTTGACCATTCTCTTTTAATTAAAAAACTATCTAATCTCGGACTCTCAGAAAGTGTAGTGCGATGGTTTAACTCTTATTTGACCTGTAGAGAGCAAATAGTCATTGGGGAGAATGGAACATTCTCGAACCCTTGCCCGGTGAGGGCGGGTGTTCCCCAGGGACCTGTCTTGGGGCCCCTTCTTTTCTCCCTATATATTAATGACTTTCCATCTAGTTGTTGTTCATGTTCCTATCAATTCTATGCTGACGATCTGCAAATTTTTCTATCTTTTGACCCGGATAATCTGAGTAAAAGTGTAGAACTCATTAATCAGGATATCAATATTATCACCTCCTGGGCAAAGAGCAGCAACTTGGTGATAAATGGGACGAAAACCAAGGCCATCCTTCTGGGAAGCTCAGTATATGTCGCCAGGCTGACAGAGGGAGGTCTTCCTCCGATCATGGTTGACGGTATTCAGGTGAGCTATGAGAGGTGCATCAACAACTTGGGAATATGGATGGATTCTGCCCTCTCCTGGAGAGATCATGTGGGGCATATCTCGAATAGAGTTTATAAAATCCTTTATCAACTAAGGAGGGACTCCCATATTTTCCCCATTAACATCAGGATTCATTTGGTCAAAGCGCTTATACTTCCCCACTTTGATTATGGGTGCCTTGTTTACAATGACCTATCAGGTGAATTGAATTTA
>JAKCPI010006230.1:0-12279 GCA_023213315.1 Euborellia annulipes
TGCAAGAGTAAAGTGTGCTTCAAACAATTTTGAGGGCAAAACGAGAATATACATTTGAAAGAGCATCTAAAAAATAATTGATTTTTGAATTTTAATCAAAATCGTTAGAGCGAATTTTGAGAAAATCGAAAAAAAACTGAAAAAGTACATCAGTAAAGTACTAGTACTCTTTTGCCGATTTTGATTAAAAGCTTATTTTTCCGGTCCCGGGGGTGTTTAACTTATATATAAAATTTCAGCCTCATAGCTCAATTCCTTCATGCTTAAAAGTGAACACAGACACACCCACCCACCCACCCACCCACCCACACACCCACCCACCCACAGACAGACCATGTCGCGAAACCACTTTTTTTGGATTCAGGGGACCTCAAAACGTGAAGATCCATCAAAATCTCGACATCGAATTTTTGACATGAAACCAATACTTTCTCTCTATATATATATTACATATATACATAGGTAAGAGAAAGTAAAAATATTACCAATCATTTTAAATAAATAGGAACGGAGTCTAAATGGCCATAGATACCGACTTTAAATAAATAAATAAATAAAAACAAAAAAGAAAGCAATTTTAACCACCCGCCATAAAAACATCTCTTTAAAAAAGATGTTTTTACTTGAATATTACTTTATTCTGTCCCAGTAAATTTATTTCAAAATAAACTACATAAATCTAATTCTAGTTAATTTAATGTATATTTTTACTAAATTTTAAGTAAAAAATATTTCTATTATTATTATTATATAAAATTATATTTTACTAATTAAAGAAAATTTGGTATCTATTTGCATTTTTATATTGAGTGTTTTTTTGATTAAATAATCATGGGTGTTACCAAATATGCTCTACTAATTTAGAATCATCCATTTTTTTACTTTTTATTTATTTATCAAGCCTGAAATAGACTTAAAAGATTCGAGGAGGACCGAGGGAAAATGGCGGGCGCGCGACAGTACGACTCTAGTCATTAGCGACTACTATCGCGCGTCTCTAGCCGTTTCAGTCGTTGCAAAGGAATTGGACCTTTAGGCTCTATTCACACGGGGATACTCAAATCTCGGATACTTGTCGACTAGTAGACTCGAGACTGGTAGCTTCGAGACTGTAGTTGCCTGTCATATTCACACGGCCGCTACTTAAATCGCGAGTATCCTATCAACCTACTCAGTTCCCTCCAAATTTTAAACATCAACATTTGAAGGGACAAAAAGTTATTCTTAATAATTACTCTGGTATTGTTAATAAAATTTTGTATAGTTTGTATTTGGTTAACTTGCTTTTTTCAATTTGAATAAATATGGCCTCCAAGACCTTAAATTAAAAAAAAAAAAAACTTTGCTATAAAAAAAAAATAAATAAATAAAATAAAACACTCGATTATTTGTTTACAATTAATAAATAATTTTAAACAAATAAATATTTTGGGTTATTTCTCAATTTTTTTATCTTTATTTTTGCTAAACATTAAAATTTTAAAATTCTAAAATTTTTTTTTTATGTAAAACATTTACCCTCTCTTCCCACTCAATCAAAATTGTTCAATTTCCTCCACTAGCTTCAGATTTGTTTCTTTTTCGCGCATTTTTTTTGGAAAGTATCGAGGAAACCAGGCGACTGAGTAGCTTGGAGACCTGCACGTCCAGTCTCTTGGCAACTGAGTCGCGCAGTCGCCGATACTCGGCGAGTATCGGCGACTGGAGTTTCCCCGTGTGAATGGCGCCATTGGATTACACATGTCGAGTCGCTTCGCTACCCAATATCCTAGTTGCTCGGAGATTTGAGTGTGAATAGAGCCTTAGGATAAACCGAGCTTCCCCACGCAAAGGATCTTGTGTTAGTGAGTTCTCCGTCCAAGCAGTGTTAAACAAAATGCCCTTTTCTTCGATATGCAAACCGTTCATATCAAATTTAAAAAAAAAAAACTTTAAAAAACTCATCGGGAATATTAAAATTAAATGCATTTTTGACTAGAGTAATTAAACTGATACATGCGCTAATGATTGAGATTTGATGGTCACATCAATTTTTCTTCTTAAAAAAAAAAAAAAAAACGATTATAGATTTGGATAATTCACCTTTAAAGAGGCAAAAGGTCAGAGAGATAGATTATTTGCCTTCTGAGTTTAATCAATTGGCGCAATCAATCAATCTCTCTCTCTCTCTCTCCCTCTGGGGCGTGTATCTTCCTTACTGTTCAAAGTCGTTATTTTGTATATTAAAAGAAATATATTAATTACTTTTTTCTCCCCTCCCCCCCCCTAAGATGCGAGTTTCGAGATGCTGATTTTGAGAGGTGGCGACCACAATTTTGAAGCTATCGACCTCATTTCGAATCTTTTTTTAAATTAAAGCTATTTAAAATATCTACAACTTATAGAAGCCCTTTTTTTGATTTTCCGAAAAAAAAAAAAAAAAAAAATTTTTTAGACATTTTTTTTTTTTAAAGTGAAACTTTTATTTGATGGCCTCAAATTTTTTCGCTCTTCTATCAGCATGTCGCGTTACAAGCCGTGACGACAAAGGCCATGACGTGACAAGCCGTGACGACAAAAATAGGAATAATAATAATAAAAATCTTTATTTCCATATATTTTTACAATTACATTTGTGTATGTAACACTGTATTGTGTAACCGGTTATTTTTCGGCTTCGGGACAATTCCCTTTATCCGAATGCATATTTTGCAGCGTTCTTTAAATTAGTGGACAATGTACATTTTAGCTTTGCAGGGGAAAGTTTAAAAAACCCCTAAGTCAGGTAAATTAATATTAACAATAAAACTAAACAAAAAAAAACTCTAAGAGACTAATTTTCTGAATTTATCAGAGGATTTGTGTGCGTCCGTTTTCTTTGTTGGTGTCTCGCTTCCAGTTTTTTGAGGTGCTCTTCTAACGATTCAATGTCCAGTCCGACACGAATAATTTCATTAGTTATTCCCGGCGGTGGGTTCGCGATGCTCCTTAGCAGTCTTGATTGTGTCCTTTCCATTTTAGACTTGGTCGATTTGGGAATGTGAGGCAACCAGGCCGGAGATGCGTATGAAAGTATAGGCCTAATCATTGTTTTATAGAGTAGTGTCTTGCTGTTTGTATCCAGTGGGCTATTTGGATTTAATAGTCTCCAAAGTGCTTTTATGGCAATTTTTGATTTATTTATGGCTGTGTTGCAATGTTGCGACCAGTTTGCTCTTCGGTCCATTATTGCTCCGAGGTATCTGACCTTGGGCTGCCAGCTTAAAATTGCTTTTCCTATTTTTATTTTTGTGTGCAGATATTTCTTTTTCTTGGTAAATAGAATTGTTTCTGATTTTTCTGGATTGATTTGGAGACGCCATAAATGGAAGTAGTCTTGGATTTCTTTGCATGCTTGTTCTAGACGGTTTTTTAGACATTTGAAGTTTTTATTGGAGTAGAATAAAGCTGTGTCGTCGGCATATGTTGCAAGCTGAACGTTCTCTAGTTTGGGGATATCTGCTGTATAAAGGGCATAGAGAAGAGGCGAAAGAAGAGCACCCTGTGGTACTCCAGATCTGATTGGTTTCCAATCTGAGTGCATTTTTGGGTTAAGTCTTACTCGGAACGTCCTGTCTAATAAGAAGTTGGCAATCACGTGGCAGAGCTTTTTCGGAATTCCATATCTGAGTAGTTTAACAATAAGTCCTGTATGATATACACTATCGAATGCCTTTGAAATGTCTAGTAGTATCATTCCTGTTGCTTTTTTGAGGGAAAGCCTTCTACGGATGAATTCGGATACTCTTACTATTTGGTCTACTGCGGAGTGACCCCGTCTGAAACCGAATTGATGGTCTGGTAGAATTTTCTTTTCCTGTACTGTGTTTTCTAGCCACTCGAGAATAAATCTCTCGGCTAGTTTGGCCATTACTGGTAAAAGACTTATAGGTCTAAAGTTGCTAGGTTGCGTCAAGTCTTTTCCTGATTTTGGTATAGCAACAATCTCTGCTTTTTTCCATAGGCTTGGAAAGTGTTCATATTTAAAGATAGCTTGGAATATTTTAGATAACTGGAGAATGACTTTGCCAGGCAGATTTTTAATGAAAATCGGCAGGACACCGTCGTATCCGGGCGCTTTCTTGGTTTTCAGTTTCGAGATTGCTCGTTTTATTTGTGATGGTTTTATTTTGGGGATAATTTCTTCTTCATTTTGTTCTTCTAGATGTTCTCTTGCCTCTTTTAGGAGTTGGGTGCCTGTAATTTTAGATTTTTGATTATTTGTGAATTGTTTTTCAAAGGTCGTTGCTAACAAGTTTACTATTTCATTTTGGTTGTATATCATATTGTCATTCTCTTTTAATGGACCTATTGATATTTTATGCCCTTTTAATCGCCTAGTGAACTGCCATAATGAGTAGTCCTGGGTTTGCAAAGAGGATATTCTGGAAAGCCAGATTTCCTTACGCCACTGAGCGATTGCCATTTTAATTTGGGTTTGGAGAAAATTGGTTTTGATTTTTGCATCTTTGTTGCGTGTTCGGTTCCAGATTTTTCTTTCCCTATTTTTTTCAGCTATTAGGTTTTTTATCTCTGTGGGAAGAGGATCTCCAGTTGGGAATATCGTTTTCTTAGGTATTGAGGAGGTGGCTGCTGCGAGAATGGCCTCTGTAAGGTCACTCACTTGAGCTTCTAGTTGGTTTATTGTGTTTATTTCTGTTACGCTTATGGATTGGCACAGTAAACGTCTGTATTCTCTCCAGTCGGCCTTTTCGAGATTCCAGGTTTGCTGTTTTTCAGTTTCAAAATTTTTACAAAACTTTATAACTACTGGATTATGATCTGATTCCAGGGAATGCCAGCTGATAGGTTGAGAGTGTTGATTTTGTAAACCTTTACAAAGTGCTATGTCGAGTGTGCTTGGTTTATATTTTGAGGTTGATGGGAATCTTGTGGGTTCTGTAGGATGTACAAGTTCGATGCCATGTGCAAGACAGAAATTCAGCAATGCTGCTCCGTCCGTATTGTTGGTGGAGCATCCCCAATTTTGGTGGCGAGCATTTAAGTCCCCTGCAATGATGACTTGGTTTCCTGACTGAAATATAGACTTTAATACTTTAATTTCCAGAGGTTTAGATCGGGATGGTGAATTATAAGCACTACAAATTATTATTTTTCCCGTTTTTGTTTCTATCGATGCTATGACTGACTCAAGATGTTTGGCATTTGGGATTGGGTGTAATTGCGGATTTAGGGAACTATGAATTGCTAGTAGAACGCCTCTGGATGTCTGGGTTTCATCTGATCTGAAGACGGAAAAACCGGGAATATATATTTTATCATGGGACTTTAATCGAGTCTCCGTGACTGCTAGTACATGGGCATTTCTTTCTTTGCTGAATTCTATTAATTCGGTTATCTTATTTCTAATTCCATTTGCGTTCCAAATGACGAGGTTTAGTCCTAGCTTGCGTTGTGTAACGTGATTCGTGGTTGTACTTGCCATTTATGGTTTGAAATAACCTCCGTCCTCCCGGAGGATAGTGTTCCTTTCACTAGAATCTTTAGCTTCGATCAATTTTATGACTAAGTTCAGCATTTTGTTAAAAAGTTGCATTATAATTTCTGTGTTGATCGAGTATTGAGCCTCCCCTTGCTTGTTAGTGTTAGTAGCTTGGGCTGCCTTAGAGTATGTTTGTTCATTTCTTGGCCATACCGGTAATGGTTGATTTTGTCGTGCTGTGTTTGTTCCTAGCTGGGGAAATTCATTTTCATTCAGTAGGACAGAAGGCCTGGGCTGTTTGCTTTTTTGTGTTTTTGCGTATTCTAAGCGCTCTATTATGAAAGGGCATTTTGGGTCAGATGAGGCGTGATTTGAACCGCAATTCGCACATTTTAGCTCTTTTGTTTTGCAGTTTATAGTGCTGTGATTTTTAGAGCAAAAATGGCACCTTTCTTTTAAAAAACAGTTTATACTAATATGGCCGAAGTTTTGACATTTAAAACACTGTAAGTATGGCCGATTGTTTTTGTACTTTTCCCATTTTATTTTTGTAAAAAGGAGTGTTTTTATTTTAAATATTTGTTTAATGTCTATTGTGGGCTCGAATTTTAATATGAAGATTGGGATTAGAATTGTAGTGCCTTTTTGTTTAAGTTGTATTATCTCGAATGGTTTGTAGCCTAAGTCTGACATCTCTTCCATTATGTCATTTGGTGAGACTGAGCTGTGCAAGCCTTTTAGTACAACTTTAAAAGGAATGTCTTCTTTTAGGCCAAAAGTATAGTATTCTATTTGCAGTGACTTAATGTAATTTAGGATAGTTTTGTAATCGTTTGTTGTATTTGTCCTAATATAAATGCGGTCTTGTTCTTTCCTTGATGTGCATTTTATGTCTATTTCATTTTCTGCCATTGATTTAATATAGGAAAAAAATTGTCTAATATTTTCCTTTAGGTTTATTATTACTATAGGTGGGGGTTTCTCCTTTTTCATTTGTTTGTTCCCTAATTCTGACGACATCTCAAAATCTTCATCTTCTGAGAATTCGCTATCACTCAGTGCCTGATATTTGTTTTGGGTTGGTACATTATACTTTATATTATTATTATCAATATTGATTATTTGTGAATTTTTCGCCTGAGGACTTTGACCTGAGGCTTCTATACGGGGTCGCTTATTTTTTGTAAGGTTAGGAGAGTCATTGTTTACTTGCGAAGAATTGCCATTGGCGATTAATTCGATATTTTTACTTACTTTTTGTGATGTAGTGGCTTTATTTGATGCTGGTGCTGAAGCTTGAATTTCTTTCGGAACAGCGCCTTTCGTTGTTGGTGGCTTTTTAGGGCGAGTTCGCGTTTGCAGGGGCGGGTAGCCCTTTCCCGTCATTTTTTCAGAAATCAGTTTTCTTAGTATGTTTTTTATATCACTCGATTCGGAACTAAATTATAAGTTAAATTAAATACAATAATAGATTTAATAACGCAAATTAAAAGCGAATTTCGCGATAAATGTGAGACAGAAAATTTTTAATGTTTACAAACATTCACTGCCTCCTCGATCTCGACAAAAATAGGAAAGTTGAAATTTAATATATATGACGAATTATAAAAAAATAATTGTGAGATTTAATTATTCAATTTTTAAATTGATAAAATATAATTTTTAAAATAATTTAAAATGATTCAAATCTTCAATTACTAAATAAATATTGTTCTCAGTTTTTAACATGCGTCTATTGATTTCCCATTTTCCAATTATTAAGTTAAGATTAAAAACGCGATTTTAATACCCTTAATTGAATAATTTTCTGAAATTTTTCAGTTAAACGCCTACGATCCGAAAAAAAAGTTTCACTTGCATCGTGCTTTCATAAAACCACACAATGATTTTTTTAAATGCATTAAATTCATAAGAGATTATTAGGACATCGAGCTCTAATTTTTTTAATTACTTATTAAAAAAATTAACGTAATTAATTTTTTTGTTATCAAGCAAATACAAAAAAAAACAATCTGTCCCAATAATCTTTAATTTTTTTTTAAATTTAAAAATGAATTTATTGTTATTATTAATCACATATTAATTAAGAAATTTTTAAAATAAGCTTAGATGATTTATTTAAAAATCAACTGTCAAATTAGTTCAGCATTCTTGCAATAGATGGCAGGCTAGTCTAACAGCCGATATAGTATTAGCCTATATCTGGCCTATATTTATATATTCTTATGCTTTTATATAAGAACATTTATAAAGTATTTATTGTTAAAAGATCAATGAAAATCAACCAAATGCATTAAATATTATTAGCTAACATTCTGACATCTCTTGGCAAATTTTTGAATTACTTGATTTTTTGGGCACACAACGCCCTCTTATCGGGAAAAACATGCGTAACACCTTCACTCCTATTCCGCCTTAAGTTACATTTTTAAAAGAAATATAATTTCTTGACTTTTTTACTTTTAATGACAATTTTGGGATTTTCAGTCGAAATTTCTAAACTTTGAGGTAAAAATACTCACAGAAGATATTGAGTCCTATTTGAAAAACAATTTGTCCATGTGGGTGGGGGCCACTTTTGCCGGGTATTACATTTCGCTCTGAAAATAAAAGAGGCAAAACGACCCACCCTATTAACCAGCTTCTCTTCTCAATTTGCTATTAAGTTTTCCGAGACTCTTCCCTTAAATTAAATTAATTCCCTAAATTATTAAATAAGAGTCAAGGTATCTTGCTTACAGTTAGTGAAACAAAAAAATAATTAAATGCTCTTCGTTTTTTTTTTTTTTTGTAACAAAAACCTCTCAATTGTATTAGATTACAATTTTGTATAAAACACAAAGACAAAGTGCAAAATTCAATTAGTATTTAATGAATGATGAATTTACTTTGATGATAGGGGAAAAACAACCAAATCTCGTTAAGGATGATTTTTGTGTTCTCTAATCAGTTACACCAACCACTAACAACAAACACCATTCACTTACTAATCAATAAGTAATCTCGAGTGGATAACACTAGCCCGTGGATGATATAATTAGGAGATAACAAGTAGGCTTATTAGAACAAAAAAAAAAAACATTTTATTAAAGTTTTTTATTAAGATTTATTTGTTTTAGCAAAGAGAGAAGGGATTTAGAGCATATTCTTGCTTGCTTGCTGCTCCCCCCCCCCCCTTCCCAGTTAATAAAAAAAAAGAAATTTTATTTTTTCATTTCTGATACAGAATGCACCTTTAAATAACCTATAATAAGAAAAAATTGTGTGCTGTGCGACCAATCACACCAGATTATTCTCTCGAGAAACTCCTCTGGATCCGCCACTGGTTCCAGGCATTTCTATTTAAGCCATTTGGTATCCAACTGGCTTAAATAAAATCATCGGACTGCCTGGGATCCGAACCCGCGACCCTTGGTATACAAGACTATCACGGTAGAAAAAAAAACTTTGTTGATTTTACAATTGTTTAGGAAGCAAATTTAATAAGTACAGATACTAAATTTACTAAGTCTTTGCAAAAGACAATTTACAAATATATTGTAATTTTCACAAAGCCATTTGAAAATTAGATTGAAAACTAGCCGCGTCGCCCGCCTTCTTTAGAATTCCCAAACTACTTTTGAAAAAAATACAATTTTAACGAATATTACTATACAATATATGTAAAATTACAATACATACTATATTTTTCGAAGAAAATTGTAATTAAATTTTTTTTTTTTAAACTTTCTCTTACCTCTATATATGTTAACATGTAGAGAGAGAAAGTATTGGATTCATGTCAAAGACTTTTGATGGATATACACTTTTTGAGGCCCCTGAATCCAAAAAAGTGTTTTTCGCAACGTGGTCTGTCTGTGTGTTTGTGTCTGTGAACAAAATATCTCAAGAACGAAGAGAGCTAGGTAGGAGGTTGAAATTTTAACCATTTTGATTAAAATTCAAAATCAATTATTTTTTAAAGAATTTAAAACGTATATTCTCATTTTGCCATTGAAATCTTCTGAAGAACACTTTACTCTTGTACATACTTCATAGAAAGGATAGGAGAAATGGTTGCCATGGCAACAAAATATAAATATTCTCCCATGCTTAAAACGAATTTTAAAGTACCGTATGTCCGGAACTAAATATTATATATGTCGACACGAAAAATCTGGTGTGACGCACAGAACACAACTTTCTCTTACCTTCGGTAATCGAAAGTTGTGTTCTGTGCCTATCACACCAGATTTTTTTTATTGCAAGTATTTGAACAAATAAATTTGTAAATTTAGCAGATAAATGAATAGTAGTTATCAATTACAAGGGAAATTCGTAAATTTAGTATTTCAAAACACACAAAGATTTTTTTTTTACAGTGCACCATTTGAATGACTTAAAAATGGCGGCATATTGGAGCCCCGGGCGGAAAAAGTTCTAGTTGGGCCGATGTTGTTGTTGTTGTGATGAGAGTTGAGAGATTCTGCATCTTGCTGGATGGCCTATGACTAACTGTTAAGAAAATTCCAAATTCATCATCGTTTGGCAATTCTTACGTAAATTCTCTATCATCAATTGGAATTTTCTTTTTATTTTCTTTCCACTTGGGAGAATTCTTTTGTTTTTCAAACAAATCTCTTGTTTATTTGTCTTAAAAAAAAAAAAAAGAAAAGAGTTGTTATATAAGATAAAATCAAAGAATTTTTTGCAATCGTCGATTAATTAAGATTCGAACCTTAATTACTCTCCGTTTAATTAAAAAGAACTCTCTCTTTGACGAATATTCTGTGACAAGTTAATCTTTGCTACCAGACAAAAAAAAAAAAAAAATTCTCCTCCAAGAGAGTTGATTTGATTATGGATTTGGGAATCATTGAAATTTAAAAATAAAAAAATCTGTTGTGACTGGCGGGCACAGCACACAACTTTCTCTTACCTTCGGAAATCGAAAATTGTGTACTGTACTTTTCTCACCATCTTTTTTGTGTCGACATGTATTTATTTATTTATTTATTTATTCAATCTCCTACAGACACTCTGGTCCAATTACAGGAAATAATCTTATACAAAAAAAAAAAAAAAAAAAAAAAAAAAATTACATCATTAAGCTTACATTAAGTTATTAATTAGAGATCTTATAGTCTCGGGGCTCAAATTTTTCTCAAAAATACTATCTACAGGGCACACAGAAAATAATGCACCCATAGTTCCCAGAGGAGCCCTCTCGCCATGAACAGTCCTTGACGAACCCACACAGAGAAGTCTCCTCTGCCTGGTATTACATGGAGGGACATGCATGCCTATCTGTCCAAGGAGCTTAGGACAATCTATATTACCATTCATTAGGTTGCAAAAGAAATTCAAGCACGCCCTTCCTCTTCTCTTTGCCAAAGAGTCCATCTCAAACAACTCCTAGAGTAAGGCTGTAAGGAACTTGATAAGTATGGTAACCAGTACTCCTGAAAAAGAGAAACCGGAGAAATCTCCTCTGCACGGCCTCCAATGACCTAATCTGGCTATCGGAGTACGGATACCACACTGTTGGATAATACTCTAAATGAGGCCGGCTAATCTTTAGAATAAAGTGCCAGGCCACCTAGAGGGCGCTGAGGTGATTCATTCGTGATTCTTTCGTTCTTCTTTTTATGATTCGTTCTCACTATTTCATTTTTATAAGAAGCCATTTAATATAAATCTCACTATATATATATAAATATAAATATAAATATTCATCTCCCCGGCCTCTAAGATATATTTTTACATTCATCTCCTGGGCGAGTTATTATTTTGTGTTGTGCTTTTTTTATTAAATTTTTTTTTTTGGCCATTTTGCCATTTTTGCTGTCTGGAATTCCCATTTTTGTCTAGCATTTGCTTTTATTATCATTTATCTAAGTTCCACAATGAGTGAGAGAATTGATCTCCTTTTTTTTGACCGATTTGTATCGAAAGCATGAATCTGGAATGAATGGAAAATTGCAAGTATTGAAATTTTGTATGGATCTTGGTTTGATTGCGAGAAGGATGATGAGGAGAGATCAGAATAAGGTAAGAATCGTTTTTTTTTTTTTAACAACTTGCAGGGGTCTCGACCTTCGGTTCTTTTATTTTTAGAAAAAAATTCAAAACAACGAGGGAATTCTCGGCTTCGGTTCGGTTCGGTTTGGTTCGGCTCGGCTCAGTTCGGTTCAAAACCATCCAGTTAGAAACGATTCGGAGCAAAGGGCTACCGAATCGCTTCTAACTGGATGGTTTCGAACCGAACTGAGCCGAGCCGAACCAAACCGAAACCGAACCGAAGTCGACACTAGTGACAAAACAACTTCAGGGGTCACGACCTAATTGTTTCGGTCCTTCGGTTGCAGTTCGGTTTCCTTCGATTAAAAAAAAAATTTAAAAAACTAGGGAATTCTCGGTCTTAGTGACAAAACAAATAGCGCGCCTAAATGAAAAGAATGAAAGAATAATGAATGTTGAGCAGGGGCGGATTAAAAAAAAAAATTATTCTTTGTTTTTTTTTTTTTCAATTATCAGCTGAAGTTAGCTCCTTTATCATTTATTATTAAAAAAAATAATAATAAACAATTTTCGATAAAATTATTTTTTATATTTTCAAATCTATTTAATTAATTTCTTTACTTATCTCAATCAGAATAGGTCATGCGCAAGGTTTTTGTCATCTAAATTACAATGGAGAAAGAAAAAACCCAAAAAGTAAGTAAAAATATATATTAATATATTTGAAGAACGAAAGAATCATGAATGTTGAGCTAATGTCTAAAGAGTGAACTAGTCAGTCAGTGAGAGGGCTGGCACTTTATTGTAAAAGATTAACC